>JAGVSQ010011908.1:0-11955 GCA_022683975.1 Rhyacophila evoluta | reverse complement strand
GTAAAAATTGCTAAATATATTTTAAAAATGACTTTTTTGACGTGCCGCCACTACGACGGCACTCGAGTGGTAAGGGTTAATGTTAATCGTAACTCGAATTAGTTAATTTGTAGTTTTGTATTTTAACTCTTTTTTGTTTTTTTTTTAATTCAAAATACTCGAATGTAGAATAAATATTATAAAAGAAGATTAAAACAAAAGACAAGAAAAAAAAATTAAGGAACAAAACTAAAACTATACTAGGATCTTCTTATCTATGAACAGTTGTTATTTTTGAGTTGGCATAGTCTAATCCAGAATTGTGATATTTAGTGTGTTTTCAGACATAACAGAGTCCAACATCGTTTACTGTCGTAGACCGCGAACCCATTTTTAATATAAAATTGATCAGAAAATCATTCAACTTAATTTATTTGTTACTTCAGTTGATATACGACCGTTTTCATTTGCAGCTTTTAACAAAATATAAGATGCTGTAAAATATACAGTGTATGAATAAATTGAACTCAATATTTGCCACTTTCGTGATTGTCCCATTAAAACACGGCACGTTACATACGCGATGAGAACCGGCGGTGCACGAGCTATATATATCTATCTGTGCCAATCGTTATTTGGTATTATGCTTGATTTATGATAATTGCGGTATATATACTCTCGGCTCATAGATGAAGAATTAAAAGTTTAAAAGTTTCCATTGACACTGATAAAAGAAGCTAAACGAGTAAGATTATTCAGTGACCATTATTTCACTGCACAAATCTTGACAATGTGAACGAGATAACAAAATTGCAATTTTATTATCTATTATTTAATATCTAGTGAACCCATTTTAGAATATTTGACGCTGTCGTCGATAGAATTTTAGAACATATTTGTATGACCATATATTTTGTCATTCTTCTATTTTAATCGACTGTGGATTTTGAGTCTTTTTGTGTCTGTTTCAAAATTATGTATTTTTGATCATTACATTCACCTATAAATTGATTATATTTTCATAATTTCATATTTCATAAAATTTTATTTGAGCTTTCGAAATATTGATTTTAGTTTATTTATAAAATAAAATATAGTATGAAAAAAGCTTGTATCATGGTGTGTCTACAGTTCGGATGATTTTTAAAAAGTTTGCGTGCTAATGTCGTTACTTGATTTTAAATTGTATTCATTGGCATTATTATTATTATAAAAGTGGCATAGTCACGCGACTAGTGTTAAACGAAGCGATATGTATTTTTTCTGTATTAACTACCGGATAGGTGCTGTCTTTATGGATTCTACGGTGGCCATTCTGCTTTAAAACCACCGAAGTGAATATCCTGACTTTTTATGCCCACATGAAGGGAGTCGAACACGTACCATACATATTGGCTGACCCTAGCATGGATAATTAAACCCATAGTAAACTGACATTGCTCATTTGTCATGCAAAACCGCTTCTAATTACTTATTAAAAAAATATATGAGTAATATGTTCGTGCAATAATTTTTTCCGTGATTATACATGTGTCGATAGCTATTTCGGTTATAAATAATTTTCAGACGCATGTTAGATTATTCTTAATTATTTATACACTTATTCTTCGTCTTACAGACTTGGTTGTCTATATTTACGATTTTAAATTTATTAAATTATATTTCAGTTTTATTATTTATTTTTTATAAAATTGTGCTTAATACCTGCCCGAATATTTTATTTTCATGTAGAATAATGTCAATTTTGTTAATTACGATATTTTAAAGTAATATTCTAGCTCTAGCTCTATTTTATATAAATATTTCTCCGTAATCAATGATTGAAATAAACATTAAATTATACCAGTTCTCTATCGAGAATTAACAGTAGATAAGATTTATCAGAATTTGCATTACACAAATTTAAAACTGTGCGAAAAGATCACAAATCTCAAAAGACATTTTTATTTTATTACTTAAACGTGTGTTTATGTTTAGTCCACTATCGCTTTTCTCAGAATGACGTAAAATTCGTTATAGTCTTTAGGATTTCTAGTTGCGATTTGATTACCTGAGTCACATTACTTTGGTGACTCAATTTTACAACTTTTACGTGCTAAGCAGGTAAGAATTACTATCTTTTTGTTGAGTGGCGTAAGCGAAGGTCATTTATTATATTTGCCTTCAGTACAACAAAGCGCCGAGTAATGTTCACCTCTTTCCTTATTCCGTCGCCTTTGTATGGATACAGTTTATTTTATAATAATTTTATTTCGCTGTCTGTTTTCCTCTCTTGTCGTTCTTTGTTCACATAACGTCGACCGAGCTTCCAATATCTCTGATGCCGCGTTAGATTTACATTCTGGGCTCATTTCAATACATATTATAAATATTCTATAAATCCTCCTCAATTTTGTGTCTACATATATTTGTACCTCACATGTACGTTACCTGGAGAAGAGAATTAAATAATCCTTTTAAGAAAAAGATTACGTTACACTTCAAATATGTCATTATATATTTTTTATCTACATGTTAGGTACAATATGTTTATTATGTATACTATAAAACAGAAAATACACGTGTGTGTGTCTGCCTGTCACAATAATTGCTCCCAAACGGTGAACAGTAGCGATTTGAAATTTTCACATGTCATTTTGCTGCTAGTTCTAGGTCATCCGTGTTACTTTCAACTTTTTACATCAAAACCGATGATCAAGAAGAGACTGAAAATATTGTATCCAGCCAAGTATTGATAAATCGATGAATAAAATTCATTTGAATAAAGAATGGTTTTGAATCTAGCTGGGCGATATAGCTTGTTATTTTGTAATACAAAATCAGTTTTTATTATCCATAAATAATACGTGAAAAGTTTTTCCATCTGTTCGATATAATATTTTATATTTTAGAGACAGTTATGTATTGCGTATGTGCATAGGTACAATTTTGGTTTGTAAATAATTTAAATTCATTTTATGTTCAATTGTTGATTTATAAATGTAAAATGATTTTGTGTAATCTTCAAACATAATTCACTTACCAGATGATATCTTGATGATGCGTTGATTCGTAAGAATATTTGACGAACACAAGACTCAAATTGTTGTCCGTCTTAGCGTATCCCATGACGCTTCTTTATCCATTTATAATTGCGTCCATCAGAAAAATATCGATACTGGAACGCATCATCGAACGTGCTATTGGCGTGTTGAGTATTGAGGGAAAATAAGTAAATATTTTGATACTTTTACAGCTTTTATATAATCGATTTATGTCTCTGTGCGAGACTCGTGGAAAATTCGTCTAGTCGGAGGACAGGGTGCGTACACGCGTCCACCAGTAAATACCATGTTTAGTGAAAGCATAATCGAATTTGTTTAGATTTGCGCATGTCAAAATATTCGCAGAGCTGATCGATTTATACAAAATGAATTAAATCACGCGGCAATTCTCATATGCTTCAGCTGTATTGCCATCGAAAAACATTAGTTTATATAACAACTAAGTATTTTCAGGGTAAATTTTCGATGGAAAACCTTATAATTAGTGATACATTTTTTTTCTATTTCTAATCTACTTTTTAATGAAACGTAAAGACATCATTCAAGTGATACGATTGAAAATGTTATAATTAACAAAACTAGCCCCGAGCATGTATTTGTTATAGTTTATGTCATAGTTAGTGATACACAGCGACTCGTGGAACTGCTTTTGTGGAATTTTTATTTTGATAAAATTTCTTAAGGTTATTATTGTTATTTATAATTTTTTGTTCGGCGAATTTCGTCTCGCTTCTTGGAAATCGACATATTCATTGTCCCTTTGTTGGGCAGCGTTGTCTGCTGGCCTCGAAATTTCATCCTTTTCGTTGCTGACTTTAAGTTAATAATATTTGAATGTCCCCTCGGAAACATATCGCCGTATAAAATAAGTGATATATTTTAATAACCCATTATATATTTACATTACAGACAGAAACTATAAAAACTACGGAAGGCCAGATGTTAAGAACTTACAAGTGGAGTAGTGGGGGAAAATAATTTGTTTTTATTGTCAAAGATTTCATTTACTAAGTATGGATCCACGATTGTCAATAGTTGGAGAAATAAAAAAAACTGTTTCTTTCATTCGATTCTTTTCCACAAACTTATCGGTCATACATAATAGTACACATGTATAATGCGGCTATTTATGATAATGATTCTCCAGTGAAATCCATCGCAATATTTTCGTCGAATTAAAATTTTGTCGCGCAGTTATTTATTTGATTATACGAATCATCACTTGATAACCATTCCGATACTGTCGAGTCTTACTCCGTGTATAATGTAACACATGCTTCTTTCAGTATATGTGTATATGTTTTTAAGTTAACTTTTTAAGTGGACAATATACAAAATGAAATGATAACAAACTATAGAATGATGTATTATTGTAATGTATGTTCTGTATGATGTTTATCTAACGATTATTACTATGAAGTGATGACGTCCTCCTTGAAATTCAGTGTAAAAATGCATCTTTCGCATAAAGTTATGACGTGTGAGATATATTTTTAAGTTTTCGCGTAATCTGCTAATACCGGGCATATTTCCGAAAATTCGTAAAAATATAAGAGAACGATTTTCTTTTGAAAAATCGTCACTCCGTCGGGCGCTAAATAATAATTCGGAAAATCACGTCACATTCTCTTCCTCTTAGTGTAAAAATATCGCTTGTGTAATTATTGGCGATGGTTTCGATTAACTTGTCTCGTAATAGTTGTAATACATTCAATATTGCCGATGACCTTAAACCGCTATTATTGCACAAGTGCATTGTCGCGACGCGTCATAGACAATAAAAAACTGGGGTCACTAAACATTGACGTATGTATGGTCAGCTTATTTTTTTTTTACATTACATTACATTACAACTAAGTTTACCGTTAGTATGCAGAATTGCAGACGAAATATGAATAAATAATCTAGAATTTCTTGGTCGCTTTCCGGCATATCTGCCCAGAAAAAATGGGAAACCCTCCGGACGTATTTAAGGATGACGAGTGAAAAGATGTCATGCTGATTATACGACGCTGGGGCACGAAGACACCAAACTATGAATATGCATATGAGTGGTGCTCCAAACTGTGGGACGAAAACCGCGTTCATTGACATCCTTAATATTATATAATATGTCGCGCGATCGACACGTTATTAAGTTTGTAAGAACATATTTTAGAAGCGGAATTTATTATTTCCAACAGCTAAATTTATTACGTTGAAGACACGGTAGTTAGACAACAAAGTAAAGTGAGTGTTGTTATCTCGCGTCAGTATTGTTGACGTTGTCATGGTAACGCACCGATTTGATATTGTTTATAATGTTTTCTGACTTACATTATCCATGTTCTCGTACTATACTATGTGTAAGGTCGTACTAATATATTATTTTTTGTTGTAAGTGTAAATTAGTATTATATTTGAGTGGAACCCTGACCGGAAGAATTTAAATGAAGCTTTTCACCGGTCACATTAATTTAAGTATATATCACACGAATTTATTATTTAGTGGGTAATTTAGCCGCTTGAGCATTTTACGTTTTTTTTTCTTTTTCATTTGGATTGATTGACCTTTTCCTGAGCGCCGGCCAGCAGCTATCTAGACGAGGCTACGTCTTCCCTCATTACATTCGTGTCTGTCAAAAATTTAGATCGCCATGTTACAAATAAAAAAAAAGAAAACACTTTTTTCTCTCTCTTGTTATTGATTATTTTTAACTCTTTTTGTATGTCATGTTTCGTTTTTCAATGAAACGGGAGCAAGCATGCGACTCGTCCTTCGGATGTATGATTAAAACAAATTTTAACGAAGCGTTGACAATAATTAGTATTGTTAATATGGATGTGTCAAACAAACGTTACGCGTCAGTTATTGACGTCACGATATTTTGACCAACCCATGAAACTCATGAAACGCACTGAACGATAGCGATATTAAGAATTTGAATATTTTCGCTTATTTTCTACTTTCTAAAGATAGGTTACATGGTGAATGGTTCACAACCGTTAAAATCAACAATAATCTCGAACAACACCTAGAAGTTAAGATTGTCATAATTGTATTGATTATTTATCAGTAATGTTTGGATCGAGTACGTCTTCACTTATTATTTATTTTTAAGTTCACAGATAATTACATTTATTGTAAATAGATACATAATAATAACGATGGCACAGATTAATTGTTTAATATGGATCGGATGTAGGAAGTCACGATTTTACCATCAGATGATAGATATCAACCGCATTGACGATAACTCGTTTTTTGACCGCAGTATTTATTTTTATTTTTAAAATCGCTTAATTAATTCCCTAGTAGGTAATTAAATTACTTGTGTACGAAAAAACAAAGTCATATTAATATGAATACGCTGAAACAAAGTATTGACCGGCAAACCTGTTGAGTGTATGTCTGTCGTTTTGTGATATATTATCCAGTGGCGTGTCATCAATATTTAATTTTACATAATGGGTTTTCGATATAGTCCCGTTTATTTTTAGCAAAGTTTTATGGATATACATTTTAAAATGTAAAACTTTTTCACCCTCGTTTATCGCGCAGAATCCTTAGTGAAACGTATGAATGAATAGCGAATTATCTTTTACTTATTTTTTTATTGATCATGATATTTTAATTTTCTTACCATTCTCGCCTTCTCGAGTCCGGCCATTACTGCTGCTTGCAACATATTTGCTCGAAAATTCTTCTTTAGATCTCCTTGAAAATTCTTTGGTACAGTTTTTACACTTTTTTCACTTAGTGACTGATCTCTGTCGGTTTTTTTGTAAACCGTTCTAAACACGACTCAATGTCAAAACTGCAGTGATTGTTTATGAATAGCGTATTTTGTCAACAATATCGACGTTACAACTATATATAAATCACTGACTCGACTAGAACGATATCGACTCGTGTTGTTGTTTATCCAACTAATTTGTTGTTTATTATTATTGAATTTATACCGTGTCTCACGAACAACCCTTGGGCTTAGCACACCTTGGGAGTTTTAAAAACACTGTAGAGGCGCGCTAAATTTTCCCGCATTTTATAGATGCCCGTGAAAATTCAGGATAGCGCATGCGTGTGTGTGCGTCGGGACGGTGTGGATGTGTTTTGGGTCGAGTCGTCATGCGGTTTTCTCGATAATATGACGCCGCGCCGGTACACGCTTGCATGTGTGCTCGCTCGTCTGCCCGCTTTTCGTTTCTCCCCGAAATCGAAGGACAGCGACGGAAAAGTGTCGGCCAAAGGACGGGCTTAAACAGGGCCTGTTACTCATTTACTTAATTGTGAATGAAACAATTTAATATAATATCCCACCGCATAGCAAAAATTACCGGTGCGTATTTATGTATCGTCGTTCCCCAACCCATCTTTATATAAGAATATACAGTCAAAGCGTGCGGCAATAATTCATACTATTGTCGCGGCATATATAAGCGTTTGTTTTAATAAAATTTAATTACACAGGCACAATACGTTGTTTGTAAAATGAAGAGTTTTTCTGAACCGTTAAAAATCATTAGAATTAAATTTTAGCATTTTTGATCAACTGAATATTACAGTTACTTATTTCAACCATTGTATTTCGCCGTCCTCTTTGCTATCCGGCCCAACTCAAACAGAATCCATAAAACTCAGTGGTTTCGGGACACCCACATTGTTAACGCTTCTTGTTCCAATGTGATCTCTTCGATGTTGTACTCATGGTACGTGATTAGTAACATATATTTTATATGTTGATTTTTCAAGCTCTGGGTATTCTTTACCCATTTCAGCACCTCCCTTCGCTACCATTATGTAATCATTTCGTATGTATTCTATATGACACCACGCAACGAAAACTATATTATTAACGGTGGCGTGTGAATCGATGTTTCAACTCGAGTTGTAAGGAATTATTGAAAGAGTTTATATTCGTATTGTAGCGATTAAATACGATATAAATATTTAATAGGCGCTTCTACGTCAGATAAATTTCCAGACGTTTTGATTTTACACGTAAAGGTGAAGCATTATTACTTTGTCTACCTGCTTGCGAGTATATCGAGTCACAGATATGTCTGTAACCTTTTGCCGAGCCAGTTAATGAAGAAGCGGATATTTGCACACTGGGAATGAACTTTAAAATTTACGACTAGACTACTCACCAAAAAATGTTATTGAATAGATTACAGATATTCTAATTTTCGCCCTTGTTTCCAGCAAATTTTTACTGGTGTCGAGTATCTATCTCCATTGCACGACATATTGATGGGGAGGTTTGCCTGTCATGCATGTAGGTTTCTCATTAAGAATACTTTTCAAATGTGTGTTTTCGTGATTCGGTGCATCTCGTCGTATCTATTCTAATCATATTCGCGCAGCTTATTTGTTCTGTACCTCTGCATCATTCATTACTTTTATCTTTCGTAGTATTTATTTTCTTTCATTCGCGGAATGGTGATTTTGTATAGAGTCTGTCGACTGTCGGTGTATCATTTTGTTGGCAGCGGACACACTTCACTCTCTTAAGTGTGAAGTTATTTTTAACGTCTTTATTCACTCGATTTCGATCTGTTTTCCGTGGGCGATTTCGTTGGACTACATATGGAAGCTGTGACTGATGAGGAATCCCGGGAATTCGCCGATTGTTTTGTTTGATACGATTATCCACCTAATTCTAGATAGCTGTGAAAAAACTCAAGCCAAGAAAACTAATAGAATAATATGTAATAGTGGGATGAGCACAATTAATTATTTCATAAATAACTGAAAAAGATTACGCATACTAACTAACTATTATAGCCGGCGAACAGAATTGTATCTTGGCGGTCTCGGTGGTGTTAACTTAGTTTATTGGAATATTGTATTAAAGGAATTTGCCGACTTCAATAATGAAACAATTCCTATCAGCGAAGAGGATCATAGTATTTCATTGGAAGAAACGAATAACAAAAAAGTATTCCATAGATGACTCCCTGCTTCACGCCGTACGTTATATGCTCGAATGTTTGGCGTAGTTACTTTTATAATATTTTTGGACCATAGTGGGAAACCACCGCAATTATTTTTTTACTCCATATTTTTTATCCAATCGATTAGGTTTTGACGGTGTTCCTAATTAAGAAGATTTGAAAAGTTTGGCTCCTTATCCCGTTCATTCTTGCATACCAGATACTATAGAAGCCGCGAGAGTTTATGGGCTCCCTGTAGCTAAAAATCAATACATGTTATATACTAGCTGCACTGTATTTTTTTATTATATTTCAAATAAAGAGAAGTAAGAACTTGATTATACCAGTAATATTAACAAATCTCGCAAGATTTAAATGCATGTTTGTTGTGTTTATGTAGCGTTCGTCGATTACTCTCTTCTGTTATATCTCTACGAATCGACGTACTTATTATACTTATTTTAAATACTGCAACTGCCTCATTAGATTACAGTTTCAATTGAGGGTGTACTGTATGGTTAACATTATTTAAACATAAAATTGACATTCATAACGATGGTGTTATGGCTCGTCGGTATTGAAACAAATTAATAGTCCAGATAGAGAGAGTTCGGCTGTCGTACGGGTAGGACAACATATGAGTATGCCAAATGAAACCAACTGTCTTTGTCAATCACATTGGCATTATTGTTTTGGTTTCCTCTTGGAAGTTTCTGGAAGGAAAATGAAATAAATTATTTTTATGATTATTTTGAATCATTGACACAAGAGGACATTTGCTGCATTATGGTCCAAGAGCTTTTCCTCTGGCTACTGGCCAAAATGACGATGACTATCACTATATTAATATTGTAACGTATTACTGATTTTAATGTTGACTTAAAATACATACTAACACAGTTACTGTAAAAATACATACTGTATACGTTTGGGTAGTGTCTGATAAAATATCGACTGTAAAAAAGAAAAAGGACGTAACCGACACGGACCAAATTTTGCAAGAAGCACAAAAAACGTACATTTTTATGGTTTTGGCCTAATGTCAAAATACTAAATAGAACTATCCTTTTAGTGCATGAATACTAAAGTTGGTGTTTTATTTATTCAATCTTTAATAAGTTGTTTAAGGAAAACCAGCGAAATTGATGTGGCGTGGAGGTGATTTTTCATGGCCGCAAATTTGACTGGTTATTATTTTTTCAAACTGAAAAGCTAAATTTAGATATAAATTCGGTATTTGGAGCTTACATCGTTTCGATAGAACGTGTATGTTGTATACATTGTGATGTTCCAAAATAGCCATTTTGAAAAATCTGGGGCTTACGTTCTTTATCCTTTCCATCGATATATAAAATTTAAATGTATTTTTGAATAATTAAATATAAACTGCTTGCTACCATAATAAACACTTTAAGTCAAATTATTTTTGTACCTCAAGGTAATTGTTAAAAAAATCTTGAACTAAGTCTTGACCGCTGCTACACTACACTAATACTTTGCAGAAAATATTTGTAATATTCTAAATGAAAACTCAAATTTGTATGTATGACCCTAATGCGATACATGGTACCAACCGATGTGCAGTTGATTTTTTAAAATATTCTGCGTCCCATTTCCGTAATTACGCGTATTACGGTTTGCTTATATTTTTTTTGTCTCACGTGTGTGATAATTGTAATCATTGACACCCTGTTATTTGGAAGATGTAATTCACTTGACATGACTTCGCGATACAAATTACAGGTACGACGTTGTCCGCGGGAGAAATCTCTTGTGATGTTAAATCATATATTGTGGTTATTTATCAGCGTAGCTCCGAAATAATACGTATTAGTCGATCTGTTTATACATCTTTTAGCCGCGGTGTGTCGCAACATAGAAGTCACAGATTAAGAAATATTTTTTATCCTAGTTTGAAGTGGAAATATTTTTTCCAAGTGACGAGACTTGATTCTTTTAAATTTGATACATATACGAAATTGATAATGCCAACCGAAATACTTTGCCAAGAATAATCAATAGGCCAGTAAAATATTGAACTTCTCGTAAGTAATAAAAATATAAAAATACCGGCGAATGAGAACGGGAAAATCAGCAGAATTTTCCCTCATTTTCTTTTAGTTTGATTTACTAATTGGATTCGAGTTCAGTACGGTTTCGTATTTTTAAATATTTTTTAACCCTATCGTTTGATGTATTTAAAAAAACATTTTCGAAAGATCAGTCGTTTATGTGTGTCACAGATTTAAATTTTCTTATGAATACGTTCATTATTTTAAGTATAGTTGAGCGTCTGCGAACGTTCAATGTAGTTTATTCTTTATTAAACATGTATGTTCGTGAAAGTGTAAATAAGAACTAAGGTAAGGAAATGTGGCAATTCGCGTCATTTGAAAGATGGTAATCTATTGAGTCTTTCTATTCATCTAACTTATAATATGAATCGACGAGTGTTTATTTGTTCAATATATTGGTATAAGTTACTTTAAATGAAAAAAATAATCATAAACGCGTCGACTACTTGTGTACGAAATTTAGGTGGACAAAGGGAACCAGTTGCGATGATGGGTTAACAAAGTTTTTGTGAAAATATTTTAATTTCTAGCGATATATCAAATCAGAAATTGGCTCGTTGCCAAAACGCGTTCGCGCATTTGCTAAAAAAATGAATTAAGTATGCTATTTTTTATCCTCTCTGATTTGATTACTATAGTAAATATAGACAGTCGTATGTCGATTTGATGCCATTTCCCACGCAGAATTAACCTTTTGGTTGCGGGACCGTTTCCAGTGATTTATCAGAAATGCCGCGATTCTACGAGAGTGATGGAAACAAAATCACGTTATATCATCTGTTTAAACTTTATTAGAGCTTCTCCACGAATGTAAATATAAACATCAAACTGAAGAATAAAAAACGATATTTAAAATAGCGAGTTCATAATACTAATAAGAGTGCCTACCATCCACCCGCCCCGTCCTCACACCTGGTCTTAATCAGGCGTATCCCGGAGCT
>JAGVSQ010011907.1:0-11955 GCA_022683975.1 Rhyacophila evoluta | reverse complement strand
ACAAACGAACGAACGAACGAACATACATATTTTGACTTTTATATATTAGATATTAAGGGGAAGAACAGCAACTAATCAATAAACAAATATTTTGACTTGTCGAGGTACCTTAGAAATTGTAATTGACACTAATTCAGTATGACAGATAATGTTTTCTCAATGGTTGGTAATAATGAATAATTTATGTTTATGTACAACACGATATTAATAAATATATTTTAAAGAATATATTATGTATTCCTAGTATAGTTACATGTTGCAGATGCCCCAGGAAAATTTCATTCATTTAATTTATTTCTTTAAAGGGATGATGCAAATATATTTTCTTATAATTTTTGTTTTAGATATGTATCATTTTAAAAATATATTGTAAGGAAAGAAATAAAAGAAAAATAAATATATATATATGGAATAACTAAATACTTTTTTAGAAATATATCATATTTATATAAATTTAGTTTGAATGTAATAAGCATATAAATTTAATACGGCGTAGACATTTTCTCGGTGTAATATTAAGGAGCGTCTATAATATTATTCAAAAACCTCTTTAATCTAATGATTCTCTTAAGCAAGTAGGCAGTCTATCTATAATTTCTATGTCACTTATGATTAATCGAATTAGTAAAATTAATTTGCGTTGACGTAGAAATGGCATTCTCTCTCTTTCTCTTTTGGTTTGTTGAAGTAAAACAAAGTAAGTGAGAAAGTTAATGCTTGTTTTGACGAATTTATATACACAAAATTTGATAATGTCTATAAAAGCAATAGTTTTATTATTGGCCAGTTGATATTAGCAGTAATTTATATTAACTACAAGATAATTTACTTGGATTTGGCTGTGTTTCGATAAGAAAACATTTCAAATTAAATACTGTTTTTATTAAAAAAATATATATCATAAAACTTTATATTTAAATGAAGTTTGTTTTTCATATTATGCACATTCCACAGTTGGTCTATTCGACAAATCAATCCTATAACGACGGAATATTTCCAGTAAATTTTACTAGATCGTTTATATTATATTTGATGTTACATAATTAAGTTGATTCGTCGATCAAGCCAGTTTTAGGGCAGCCCTGTGGTCGTTCAGTGTCCCTTGAGTACCATTCGTTCAGCGTTTATCGACTCACCGACTCGCGAATGGGCGACATGTCCTGCCCATTGCCATTTCATAAGCATAGTGACACGTACTACATCACAGATTCTTGATGGATTCTTTATTCAATGATTTTTATTCAGTCGTTGTCGCCGTATTACGCTAGAATAACAGTTTCCTTTGCCTTCCAAGATTCATAAATCTTCATTGTTGCATACAACCAAATTTACGACCCGTATTTTGAGTATGTACATCATCACTCGTATGATATATTATTTCAAAAAAAAATAATGCATATTTTTAAACATATTCGTTGGTTTAATGCAGAACTATCATATGTAACACTGGAATTAATTTACAGGGGAGCAGTTTGAAAAATATTAGAATATATAAATTTTTGTTACTAACTTTGCAATAACTTTCGTTTTGCATTTTTTTTGTAAGTATATAGCACCTACGAGACTAAGCAAACATAATTTGCGATAAAGATGTTTTGGATTGTTCTGGATTTTAATAAAATATGGTAAATTGTTACTTATCGTCCTCTAGTTTTAAATATTTTCTAATAAATATTTTATACTTGTACTTTGCATGCCTTGGACAAGTATGACATACATTGATAATAGTAGAAAATTAAATTTTACTTAAAAAAATGATTTAGAAGAGTTCTGCATTGTAGAGACCATATTTACTCCAAAAGTGGAAGCATATCGATCTCAACAGTCTAAACTTGACCATTTCAGAAATAGAGTATGCAAATCTCCATAGTATAAATATTTATTTTGATTTATTTTCATTTAAATTGGTTCTTAGATATTAGATTAATCGAGTATCTAGTCCTGCATTTTTGAAAACTACAGCTGTTAGATTTAGCCCTGTAACTCATAGCTTCAAGGTTCTGGGGAAATTGATATCAATTAGTTTAAGTTTCATAAGCACATGTATGTAAAGATACAAATCCTTAGAAGAGGGTTATTTAAAAAAATATTAATTTTGTTTTAATCGGAAGATGCTGAAATTTAGGATTATAATAATTCAATATTACATTCAATTGAATATGCCATTCTTTAGCTGATTTTTCCCAGTTTCATATGTTACAATTTACTGTTATCTGGAGATATATCTTACTGATTTACATTTGTTTTAGATTGAATTTTTATTTTTAATATTGAATGAACATGTTCGGAACGGGTGTGGAAAAAATATCATGCTGTTTTGGAGTATGTTTAATATTTATTCAGTAACAGTGGCATCAAAATATGAAATCATTCGTTATGACCGAAATACATAAGAAAACGTGACAGAATACAATTTTTCCTCATTGTTACTTCTACAGGAAAAGTAACGAAGGTAAAAGAGAAAAGACCGCAACTGCGGCGCCACTTTATTCCAAGCACGTAAAAAATCCATCTACGCCTAAGGAACGTTGTATTTTGTTAGGGAAAATGTCATTCGGTGAGATAAAAATATCTCGATTTATATTATTTTCAATCTATATATTTTTTATATTTGGCAGATTGGTGAAAACAACGTGCCACAAGAATTGTTTTTTCAATGGCTTATTTTATTCTTCTTTCCCTACATCCGCTTCCTATATGAAGCATATGGCTGCCACATGACATTTTCAGAATTATCTGTAAACCATTACTTCCATATCTTCTCAAAACATACCATGGTATCTCCTAACTTCAATGAATATATGCTGTAGATAGAGAAGATATTTAAAATTATATACAATCGTAGCTATAGTTTATTACAGATAAATATATGTTCAAAAATTTTAAGTTACTATCAAGATAGAAAAAAATTGTATTTTTCGGCCACATTCGGTCAAGATATTAACCGATATTTATGAAAAAAAAAATATGGAAATTTTTAACTTGTTTTAAAGTCTCAGTAAACATTTAATGATACGATAAAACTATTTAATCTTTTTGGTATCCTTTATTACCCAATATTATTATTATCATGAAATTAAAATTAATATAATGATACATTTAATATCTTTGTTATTAATTCATTACACGTGTATCTGGTAAACGATATCAATCAAAATTGAAATGAATAAAAGGATTCTTTTTCAAAATTCGTTCAAAAACTTTATTAATATCTCTAAGAAATGACCTACCTCAGAGTTCTCGATTTCAAAGAGAGTTTTTAGTAAAATATTAAACATCTCAAAGCTGTAATTAACGTTTGAATTTATACAAATACATCTCAATCCTCTCCTTTTTTGAACAATGTCGTTTGACAATATGCTGCTGCATGGAAAATAACTTAATTAAACAATATCAAACAAATACAAGAGCTTAAATAGTAGAAAGTTTATTAATTTGATGATAGATAAAATATATTACAACTGCAAAATGAACAGAGTAATTCAATTATATGTAGTGTAACAGCTAAAATACGACATGTTTGTAATTTAAGCTAATGTTCTACATATGTGTTGAGTATATCAATTACAATTGTAATATTGAAGTAACTCAGATACTATATATATAAATATCAAAAAAATCGATATTAGTCAATCAAATAATATTTAGTATTAAAATTAAACATTTATAATTAGTCGTATATATATCTGGTGATCAAAAAGATAGTACGCGTTTCAACACTGGATGTTGTAGGTTCAAACTACACAGGTGCTAAAGATTTAACAAAGCAGAACTAAATAAAAGCTTATAAAAAAATCATAAACAAACCAAACTGCGTGATAAATCTATAGAGTAATAAATTAGTTAAATAATATTACATTTTGTAATCGAATTGTCACTGTCGAACTTGACACTACGGATATCTAATTGTTCCACTTCTGGAGTGGAAATAAAAAAAAATCTTGTAAATATAGTGCAACTTTAATTGTTTATACACTTACATATTCCTTGAAATCTATTCATTACTTTACCATAGAATGATCTATAAAATAAAACGTAATAATCAGCAAAATTAGATACCCAGAATTAATGTCGTTTTTTTCACCATGCAATATTGAAGATTGTCTTCTTCGGTCTGTCGATCAGTAAAAGACGTACTTTGATTTTGTTTTCTTCTGAGACCCTCTGATCTTTATTTTTTGACTAAAAAATGTGTTTTTTATGTCATCTGGTGAATATGGGAGAGATTTACCCTATGATAATACAGGTATATATGGTAAAACGGATGCTACAAAAAATATTTGTGATGTTTATGGTGATACATTATTAATCAGAGAATATTAGGGATGGTTTAAGATATTTATGTTGGTAAGGTAATGTTGAATTGAATTATGAGTCTCAAAGTGTTCGGAGCAGTAAGATGGATGAAAAAGGCTTGACGGAGAAAATTTAAGCACATTCAATGATGACCATTGAAGAATTATCGCACAAGGTAGGCAGATCATAATCCAAACCCAGAAACAAACCGGTAAAATAGAAAATATTAAAAAAAAGTGTTTCGCGCGTCTTACCTGTTTGCAACCAAACTTAACGGCTCAGCCGTGCAGAGTTGCTAGGAAAATAGCAACATAGTCCAATTTTACGTGATTTAATCACCAGAGATGAAAAATAAATTCTTTATTATGCTATTAAGAAGAAAAAAATTACTTTTGGGTGAATAAAAAATTATTGGGACTCTTAAGGTTAGTTAAATCCGAAAATGGCATTGGTAGGATAGTAATGGAGTGAAATATTCTAAAAACTTAAACTAAGGCGAAACGGTGACGGAAGAAGTTTATTGCAAATAGTCAAATCTCTTGAGTAAGAACGTTCTTTCAAATGAGGCCGGCTCTAGTGAATAGACGTACCACAATCCAGCACGATAGCGCTTGCACGCATGTGATTAAGTAAGAAGAAGAAAAAATAGGTGGCCACAATTGGCTAACATTTTTGCACTCTGTGTACTCATTGAACCTGACTCCGATTGTCAGTTGATGAGATATTTTTAAAAAGACAAAATAATTGGTTTTGAAAATGAAGTTAAATCACCTCTCTCACCATACTTTGATTCCAAATTAATACAATTTAAGATGATAGCATTTTTGATTTAGTCAATCAATGGTAAAAAGTGATCGAAAGTGCGGAAAATCATATTGTATAACAAAAAATGATAGCAAATAATTAAAAATGTGAGTTTTTAGTATTATATTAAAAACGACATTACTTGCGGGTCTACCAATATAATATAAATCCTGGGATCTTCTTTATTAACATATTTTATAGGAGTGTTTTCACAACTCAATATTTGTTAACCAGTAATTTTTATTTTGAATGCTCTATAGCAATCAGTCAAATAAAGCTTTCATGAAACCTTCTTAATGTGGGTGTCAATCTTATATAAAGACAGCTCGTTTATAACTATAAAGTGTAAAAAATGGCCATAATATATTTTATTGAAATTTTTTTGCAGTTTTGTCATTGAGAACGGTTACATAATAGGCTCATAGATACTTTAACACTGAGAGAATAAATAATGTCGAACTTTTGTACGCGAGAGTGATTGCATGATATGTCATCGATCAACAGATGTCGAAAAATAAATGTGTGGTCAATGTGTCATATCATTCGTTTATATATAACATCGAAGAAAACCATGAAAACTGGTTTCAAATTTATACCCGACGTCATTTTTTTCCCCAAAAATATTGGAGACGTCACAGACGGTACAGATTGATAGAAAAGGTTGTGCAATAAAAAAAGTTTTTTATACTATGTAAAACTCCATATCTATATATGCACAGTATACTTTACTAAAAATATTATATATATGGTGATATATCAAAGAAATGTGTTAATATAATAAATAGCTGTGTAAAACTTTTACTTGGTGATTTTTTTAGCATTAATACAGTGATTTTATGACAAATCTCCCCGATAACATAGATGGTAGTGTGCGCGCCTTTAAATCTTGGCAATGCGGACTCGATTCTCCAAGTCCAAAAATGCAGGACTGGATGCCCATTTGGTTGATCAATTGTCTGACAAACAATTTTTGTGAAAATAATCTGTCAAAACGTTTTCACATTGCGGAGATCAATATACTCGACTTTTGGAATGAATATCTTTACTCTGTGTAGATCCATATGCTTTACTTTGGAAGTGAATATATCATTGTATAAAACAATATGATACTGGTGGTGGAGTTGGTAAGCCATGTAACTGTTAAAGTAGCATATAAAATGTTTGATATACAAGAAGTGTAATGAAACATGAAAGTATTTAGCTGACAAACAAGTTTTTCTGCCATATCCGATCTCTATGTGGAAAGTATGACCCCTTTATTCAAATTCTCTATCACTGCATCCTTAGGTCATAGTGAAATCCCTAAATTCCACTAATTACGAGTAAATTCTGTGGATAATAGTAGTTAGTCTTTCAGTTCAGTGTTCAACTGGTCGGGATAAGAGATAGACAAAATTTGTATTTTCAGCTGGCATCCGCACTATGTGTACCAGATAGGGTTGCTGCATAGTTTTAAAGTGATCTGATAAACAAAATTACTGAACATTTATACGACTATACTTATTTTCTACACTATAGAGATCCATATATTTTACTATCCGAGCAGCCATTATAAAAAAATGTATTTGTGGAGCAAAGAAATATAAATGGATAAATAAAATGAAGGTTTTAGATGTATTATTCGCCTTAGTATTTTTTTAAGAATACAAAAGTGTAAGTAACTTATTAAACGATTTTTCAGAAACTGTAAGAAAGAACATAAAAGATAATGAAAAATCATTTAGATTTCTATTGTGCCATAAATACAATGAGTAGAATGAAGTATTTCTTTCATCTCGTTAGCGAAATTACAGCGTATTTTATTTCCTTGGCAATAAACTCAACTGGCGGTCTATAAGTCGACCAACACACTCAATGGAATTTGCTCATCATAGTCGACGCTCATTTTTTGTATAAAATACTTGGAAAGTCGTTTTAATCGAAGTAAAGAGCTGAACTAAATATTCTATTAGCGTTGCGCCAGTTAACAAGTGGATATCCTCAAACTAGTTATGTATGTGATGTAAAGTTTTAAAAAATATTTAATAATAAGAAGAATTTTTTTATTCATAAATATATTAAATCATATATATTAACCCTGCATACAAAGAACGTATATTGGCTTATTGGTAAGCGTATACGATTGCAGAAACTAAAAATTTAGGACTGGGTGCACAATCAGTCGAACAATTAGATGAAAATTGATTATTGTATTAAATATTCAAGTTGTGTGGCTATCTGCGGTGATATCGGCATTAAACAATCAATTAATCGTAATAAAACTTGAAAAAAAAAGCGGAAATAATATCAGTATACCATTTTCATTTTATTTTATATTTGTAGTAGATTTCTATTAAATAATTTGAAATTGGAATCGGTGTAACAAATCACATAAAAACTGCCAAATATGTAGAATATATGCCGCCAAATAAGACATATATCGAAAGTAAAGTAAATAGTCAATATTGTAGTTCCGAATAAACGAGAAAACTTTGTGGCTAAAGTTAAAGTGAAAATGAACCATAAACACTATTGGCAGCACTAAAGTCATGTAAACGTGGAATAGGTTTTCAACCTACTTTAGTCTCAAAGGAACGCCAGAAAGCCAAGTTTATTTATCTAACGAAACACTTCAAATTAACCTGAAATTTATTGCCACAATTCTTAATCGGACACGGTTGTTATACCGCCCAGCCCTGTAAAAGTTAGATTTCTAGTGTTTCATTTTAAGCAAGATCGTGAATTTCAAATAATGATTACATCCTTGTGGAATATATGAGTTAAAAAAAAAATCTCCCTAGTCGATTTGTTAATCGTTCAGATCAGTTAGTTATTGATATTTACATGGAATGATCTTATTTATCAACGAGGATTTAATTTAGTTAAAGTTATTAAATAAAATATATATTTTATGATAGTTTTTACTTTGTAGCATAGTGTAAAATATGAATGCATAGCAGCAAACAGAGAAAAGCAAATAAAGCTTTATTATTTTGCAGTGACTTACATTTAAAAGAGGCAAGTGCCGGAAAAACTGTAAGATTTTTTTCCAATTAAATTAAAAACTACGTCAAGTACAAAATGTTTTTATATTATGAATAAAAAAGATGATCTTAAGGATATAAACGTTTATTCTTACATATTCATGATTTTTGCTTTAAGTATAAAAATTTACATTTAAAGTGGAAGTCGGATCTTTATACATTTTCATCCGAATGCAAGTTTTTTTCATGAATTGAGAACAGGAAAAGATTTGAATTACAAATGCTTCTTTTGTATTGTACAATGAAAATTTTATGACCTGAATTTGTGTTTTTACGATTTAACTATCCGTGTGAATAATGCGTAACACAACTCATATACCAAAAAATATTTTATAGTATGTAAAAAATTGCTGTCCGTTCCACAAGTTTTTAAAAAAATTCACCAGTTGGATTAAAAAAAGTAGTTTCATAAATAATACAGCAAATTTTGTACATATTATAAAATATACGCTTAAGGAGACTGGAGAACATAATTTAAATTTAGAGATAATTTTATTTCATTTTAATTTATATGAAAACGTTGTAAATTAAAACAAAATTTAGATTACTGTTTGTAATTTTGTTCATTGTTAATGGTTAGTAACTATGTCAGATACAATAAAACAAGTTTCATTTGTTTCACTACGAGTAATTTTTTTTTGTAAAATAAAAATAGTCTTACTCATTGTAATTTTAAACACTAGGTATTATTTATTGCTTCATTTTAGGTATGTAATTGGGAGTATGTCTATGAATTTTATTTAAACAAAAAAACTATACCACATTATTCGTAAACTTTTGACAGATGGGCATGTCAAATATTTTGATTTTAATGCCAGTTTTCGATGTTTTAATAATAAGTCCTATCTGATTATGTAATATTGTCTATTTTTTTTCAGACTGGTAATCTTAGAAACGTCTGCCTACAAAAATAGAAGACATTCTAAATGTCGTTTGCATTATTTAAGCTTTCATTCCAAGATGTTATTCAGATATGAACGTCAAGTCAATTTTTTTAGTCATTATACTTCCATTCAAACTTAAAATATAGTATGTGATGTGTTTTAGATTATTTTATAACGATTTTCTCTGATGATGTTTAAAATTTATCAATCAATAATTTTCTTATTATTTCATGGTCTTACAAGAAACTCGTTAAGAATTTGCCAACCGCATATTAAATACTTCTATAACTTCAGCATTAGATCCTGTGAGCGGAAATTTCCGAAAGCTTTTCTTTACAGAATTTCCGTGTAACTTCATTTCTTCATTTTATTCTTTTATCTTTTTATTTCATGGCTTTTATCTTGTTTAAAAAACACACCTAATAGAATGATAAAATATGTTATTGCCAAGTATGTACAATATTTTTCTATATCGTTAAAAACAATACTTTTCTGTTGAACGGTATGATTTTTTTTAACAATCTATAAAACTAGTATCAAAAAATGATTCCCTTTATTTTAAACTGAAAATTAAAGGGTTTTTACTATTATTGGTAAGGTCACATTGTTGGAACTAAATGTGAATTGATTTTAGCTAAAACGGTAAGTCCTTTTAATTAAACAATTAAAATATACGTTTAAAATGTTGTTTTATTTTCCAAAGTAGGAACCAGTTACAAAAATACATTCTCTTATAATACATTTAACTATTCAATGTCCATACAATTATATGAAGTTAATTACGATTGTCATAAAAGAGTTTATATGATTACAGTTAAGAATATCTATTTACATCATTAAATTTTACTTGACGGTGTGCAAAAATATTTTTTGTATTCTTTGTTACAAAATATAAAATTTAATACCCAAGTAACATATGAAAATAAATTATAATTAGAAAAATATATATTTTAGTATACAATGTAGTGACCATGATGTTTTCTATTTTTAGAAATGAAAATGTAATGTTTCTGTGTAGGATACGTGGCAATCGTTTTTAAATTCATTTTAAACGAGTTTTTCGTATTTATTTGTTAAATATTAAAACAATACTAAACGTTTCAACATTTCAACGGCCATGACAGTAACATCCTTATCGTAAAAATGACACAAATATAATCACGTCAGGATGGAAAATAGTATCTTTTTTCTTTGTTCATTTAAATTATTATCGTTGTGTCATCAATCAGAGGACGTAATGAAAAGTCAAGAAGACTGAGAACAATATCCGGTCGAGTCAGACTTCTAGCTTTATGAGCGCTTTGTGATGGACAAATCCAATTACTTGATAGCTAGTATAATTTAATTCTTAGCAAACTACAAAAGATAATCTTGCACACTCAGAAATTTTAACAAATGATATATACTACAATATATTTAAAAAAATATTAATACAGATAATAAATTTAATTGGCAAGGAAAATAAAGATGAATCGATATAAAATTTGACGGGTGAATATTTATATATATTTTATACCATGTTCGCTCTCAACGTAGAACATATAGATCTACACACTGTGAAGATATCCACTCCGAAAGAGGAATATATGGAATATCTCCGGAACGTGAAGACGTCTTGACATATTATTTTTTACGAGAATTGTTTGTCAGACAATTACTCAACCCAATAAGCATCCAGGTCTGCATTTTAGAATTTAAAAAATCCGACAGATGGGGAATCGAACCCGCATTTCCCGGATCGTTAGGCGCGTGCGCTACTAACTACGCTACCGAGGATGCAATTTTATAAATGCATTATAGCAAATAAAATGTAATCAATTTCAGTTAAATTTTGTAAAGAATGTTAATAAAAATCACATAATATATCTATTAAATTATATGCAAAAAAAAAAGTTTGTGTGAATTCGATAAAATTATTTATTTGATAGACCCGAATATTTTTTTCAGTAAAAATGTATATTGAATTGATTATAAATTCTGGTTTATTATGCATTTATTTGATATATAACGTATGAAATTCTCTTATTAACGCGCTATAAATCATTGATATTTTTTGATTAAAAAATCGTACATTATAAATAGTGATAATATACATGTTTATGCAACGTTGAAGTACATAGCGTATAAATAAAAAATATATCTAAAGCAAATTCAGAGAAATTGATTTTTTTGTAACCAATCAATTTTCAGTGTTATTTTAACCTAACGCCAAAAAGTTGTAACAAAAAAAACCCATGAAGTTAATAATTTATCGAAAAAAACCTTTCATACCAGATCATAATACTTCCGCTCGTGTTTTTAATTCAATGGTGAAAGACAGAGGGGATATTTTTAGAAATTCTTATTTTACCATTCGCTTTGGTGAGGCAAAATAATATTTTTAAAAGGTGTCATCTCGAATGAACGTGATTCTATTAAATTCATAATGTAATGTAAGGTTGGCAGATGTTATGTCATTTGCAGACAGTGGTACGAAAAATAAATTAGGAACATAATTGCTACTTTTTTAACAATAAGTTTTTATGATTGAATTATTCACCAAATTTTGTACCTCTGTATTTTAAAAAACCTTTTTGTTTAAAAATCAAATAAACAAAAACATTTACTGCAGCTTTATTTATAAACAGAAATATTTTAATAAGTTTATAAAAAATGTTTTTTTCGATAATCACAATGATAACAACCTATTTAATACGTCCTATTTAAAATATTTAATTTGCAAATATAAAATTGGTATCTAAATTTACTTTTTATGTTTAAAAATGAATAGTCTATTAAGTTGTGGCCAGGAAAACAATGTCCACCACATAATTTTATTGGTTTTTTAAAAATAGCTTTATACATTGAGTATTGGATAAATATAGCCACAGTTGAAATCTTTATGCACTTGAAGTTGAGGCTATTATTTGCAAACACGGCTTAATCCAATATAGTTGAAAAATTAACCT
>JAGVSQ010011905.1:0-11955 GCA_022683975.1 Rhyacophila evoluta | reverse complement strand
TAAGCAGCTTAGGTACTAAGCGACAAGTTACTAAGCTCGTGTAAACATGCCATTATTCGTGTGACCAATTACTCGTGTAAATGAAGTGTTTATTGTACTTCATTTTTTTGCGATATCTAGATTGTTTTTCTTAAGTAACTAAAAACAGTTAAGCCAAGTGAGGTATTACAATGTCTATGAAATTTAATTGATAAAAAAACATTTTATACTCTCCTGTATATTGTGTAAAATATCAACACAATCCAGTTATGCAAATGCAAGATGGGTGTGAAAGAAGAGAGCCAGATAGAGAAAGGAGACTCGCTTTGTGTGATTTGTCGCCTGATCGGCCGGAACCTTTGGCTTCGTTTGATTTTGTTAGGCTTGGACTTGGCCGATTACGAAACGGCGGTAGCTGTGTTTTTAACCTACTTACGCGCATTTGATTTACCAGTTGGTTAGTTACCACACTATCGCGTGCGGACACAGTTTTTTCTCTTATCCAGACTGGCATAATAGCGTTTGCTATTTGGACTCATCTGTAATTTCGATCAAATGTTATTATAAATCTACAGCTACAATATAACAATTGGGTCAATACCAATGAAGTAAATGTAATAATATAAGGACTCTAGTATCATAAACTCATAATCTCCAGTATAAAACAAATGTATAGTTCATTTTGTATTGTACGTATTCAACAATTTGATTTTTTTTTTTTGAAGCCGATGCAAAATGATTGCACAATTATCGTTACAGCTTTCATTAAATTATTAATATCTGTGTCACAAAATATCTTCTAACTTTTTTAAAGAAGTTTTGCCTCAGTATGTACTCGCATTTACTGATATTCACGGTGCACTGACTGACCCGTATGTCAGTACTGATCTTTTCGAAGATCTGTATGTGAAGATTTTCGCTTTGAAGACGAGCACAATTACGTATGCTCAAAATATATGTCGTAAATTCATAACGACGTCAGATTGTTGGTAGATATTTGCCTCGCTTTGCTTTCACGTGAACAATGTGCGCTATTCACTACACTAGTTTAGACGTGTAGCAATTAACATAGCAAACCTGAAGGATTTTCGTTATAATTACGAATTATTCGTATTTGAACAACTTGCTTCCTTACTGTGTAGCGATAGTGGTTAGGTAAACACCGAGTCGCGATAAGAGGCTGCTTTCAACCGCGTCTACCATGAGTTAATTGAATTTTGAGGAAAGCGAAGATATTCTGAATTATTTTCCGTAAACCATGCGTGTGCAGAGTAAAATAAAATAACAGCATAGTTTTAAAAGATGATGTATTGTTCTTTGAAATAAGTAATATAAATATGCTCGTGATATTTAGTGCCTAGAATTTTTGGTAGCATTTTAGTCGAATGAAATCCTAACTACAGAACTTATTTCGTATTGAATATTAAGACCCATTTAGTTTTTTGTAATGACGTGTTCTGTATAATACATATTAATGCGCTCGTTATCCCATTACAGATTTGCATTTGATCTGAAGATGTTCAAATGAGATGTATTACACAGATTAAATCCCTCCTTTTTTTCTAATAGAGCTAAGCAATAACAATCAACACTCTTAAAACGTCGTTTATCATTATTTCGAGCATAGTCTGTTTATGGATGTGTGTGGTAGTTCGATCACAAAATATACCGTGATGTACCGATTAGCAATGTTGTGCCCTTTCATGCTTGCAAAGATTATTATCATTGATTTAAAAACCGTGGGTCACCTTCGAAAATGCAAGGACAAAGTATCGAAGCTTGACTGTCTTGGGTATTATAACCTCGACTGTTTGTATTGATTTAACAACTCATCCATCAGCTACCTATGTTATGCTTTATTGTTAATTGGATTTTATTTAAATCAGGCGCATTTCCCACCTGCTCTAGAAATGAAATGTATTTCGAGAATATCGTTCTCAGCTACCTATTGATAGCACCTGAATGAGGGCTCATATTTGTATTGAGTTTCTAGAACAAAATTTGCGCTTCATACTTGGTTTAAGGTGGTGAGATAGATCTTCGTCCCATATTGTCCACCTCTAAAGGTATAAAATCAAAGTGGTGATTTGAAGAAACTTAATCGATATCACTTGTATTATCCAATTTTTTCGTTGCTTGTAAATTATTGTAATTGTAGTTTTGCATGACCCTACACACCTGGTCGAATCTCTTCAGCCTTTTATACAATAGAACATGCGCGAGTCAGGTCCGATTTATTTCTGGTAAACCTATATTACTGTAAATGAGGGGTGTCTTTCCAAAGTGAACTTATTCCACTTTATGCAAATTTGAACGAATATTTTTTGCATAAAAGAACTATATTCATGTTTATTTAAGTCGATTTTATCTACTGGTTTTTACATGCTATATGGTTTTTCTATACAAAAATACTACATTGAAATCTTATCTTATAAATTTTGACATATAATAAGTTCACTTCGGAAATATACCCCCCAAGTATGCACCATGCACATTCATTAACGAAGTTTACTTTACATGTGTGTCAACTTCGTCAAAATATTCCACTTGTGGTGTGAATAAAGGCAAAAACGAGAGAAGAATCTTAATGATTAACCGATTTCAGTATTGAGAAGCATCTTTAAAGAGTTTCCAACCTTTGTGCGGACATGAATAAATTATCTTTTTGCTATGGCTATACACATCGGAGTCGAACAAAAATTCAGCGATGCATAATTTTCATTGTTCATTACGTTAAAAAGCGAGAACCTAGTTTGACTTGTAAATATTTTCTTGAACGAGTTGCTCGAACGCTGTTCCGTGAATTCATCCTACGATATCATAATAACGTTTGACGTATCATTCGGTTATATTATGAAAGGAAGCCAACTAGAATGTATATTAAATTCGCCATATTTGGGTCAGGTTGGATTAGTGTGTAAGATTGGAAACGATATTACTTTGCAACTTCGCTGGTTATTATTTTTAATATTAGTTTAAATCAAATAAACTCACTGAAATCGTGGTCCGCCACTTAGACTATCGCGCAATGCTAGTTTTGGTTGCAAACCGACGATATATTATATTTTCAATACGATAATTATTAATCACACTGTAGATATATCGGTATATTACAAGTTCGGTATCGTAAAATATATTTAAATATATTCGTCGAAAAAATCGATTAAATGTCATTGCCATGTTGTGTTCGCGACCTACGAAATGCGTCATTTTGTTTATATAAAAAAGCAGGACGTGTCATCAACAAAGAGCCTTACGACTGTAATCGTTCGAATAATAAGTTGGAAAATCGCAAATACTTAGGTGCCGGAGCTTACGAGTTCGAATCCTTCAGGTCTGCATGTTTTATTGAAGATCCAAGACTGGGTACTGGACACTCAACGGTTTGAGAAATGGGTTTGTTTCAATCTATTCTCGTGATAAATAAGTTGTCGACATTTTAGTATACGCATCGTGTGATGGCTTATACTTACTATTGTCTCGAATAGTTTTGGTATAAGATTTTTTTTTTAATGTACAGATATGATATGGATAGTGAATAATTCTTTAAGCTGGCAGTGCTGCATGATTTCTGTTACATTTATAAAATTACGCATTTAATCACGTCTTCGTGTGCATAGAATTATGTCTGATAGGATAGGCAGTAGATTTGTATATTTTATCAATATATGGAAACCTCATCGCGAAATTGAAGAGCAACTATATATATACTGTACATTTTTATTTAAAATCGTCTTAGCAATCGTAAAAAATGATTTCAGAGTTTGCCTATCTAAATCAGATACAATCAAAATTAATTCGCCGAGAGGAAGTCCATTATTATTTGATGAATAGTTCATTACACGAGTGTTTTCAGTTTTCTCACAATTACTGAAATATTTGCGTGGGGCATACGATGCTTTCGACATAGCAACACCGACAAAATCGAACCTGTCTGCTCAGAACTTCGTCTTCTCGCCGAGGCTTATATTATTATTATTATTATTACACCCGCTGAAATTGTGCGGCTTTCGTTGGACTTAGTTTTTGCGAAGATTTTGTATTTATTGTACCTGTCACTCCGCACAGATAATTCAAAATATAATTTAGGTTGTAATTAGAATTTCTAGTTCAGTGATAGCTGACCTATCTCTAATATCCACTGGTGGGCGGTGCGGGTTTTTGTCACAATTTTTTCCTTCTTTTTATTGATATCTAATAACTTCGAACAACAAAATAAGCATGCTCATTGCCATTTTCCCATCATAGAATTTTCCAATGTGTTTGTTCACTGTGGTATTAATCTTTGCATCGACATTTATATAAAGCTTAAATATTTTAAAAATATATATTGTTGACAAAACATCCCCTCTTAGAAATACTTCGCATTTGAGTTATATGAAGTAATTGCAGCGTCGGTGGGTGATTTGGAATGCTTAAGTATTATGTATTGACGACTCGTGATCTAGCGTAATTAGAGAAGAATAATTGTATTTTGACTACCGTGCAGATCTTATAATAAGTCGATAAAGGAAAGAGATAATCAGGAAACTGGCAATATAAATATTAATATATTTGTATACTCGATAAAGATTTCGCACCATTGGTGGGAAAAAAATATGTAAATTTGAAATGGCACGAAACCTCCGAATATTGGCCATATTTTTTAGATCCATAATATTCTACCTGATGCCACTATTAGCTAATTCCAGGAACAATTCATATGAGATATTGTTTCTTCCATTTCAAGTACCTTTAAAAATTTTCGTATTTTTGCTCAATAATTATTTTCACAATAATCTGTGGGTAAATAAATAAGCAATGGAAATGTTGAAGATGCTGGTGGACTGCCACCACGACTCCGTATGAAGCTTCAGAATCTTTGGTTGGTTTTGGTAATTTAATTAAAGTACAGATAAAATAGATTTCTTATTTTTTAGTTGAGCATATGGATACCACATGCCGCCTCCAAGAATCCCTGTTTAGTATTATCCAATGTCGCAGCTTCAATTTATCAGTTATTCTCTTATCTCATTAAGAACGAAGTTATACCTCCATATCCCCAGAATCCGCCGAAGAGATCTGGTCTCAAAGTTCCGTTCACGGTTGCTCGGGCCTTGGTTTCATTGTATAATTACACAAAACCCTCATTATACATGTTACGGGATACTGTTATTTCATAATAATTGATTGTCAATATAAAAAAAACATGTCGACGTAATTTCAAACACGATAGTCCCGCTAATAAACCTAATTAGGTCACATCGTCGAGGTGCCAGAACAGAGAGAGAGAATCGTCGACCAAATCAATTTTATTATGCGGCTCCAGCGTCACTTCGTTTTCATTATGCTAGCAACACTGCCATGCTTCTCTCCTGGGATACCCTTTTCTTTTAATATTTATTATTTATTACCCACGGGGATATCCAAGGTAAATATTTATGGAGTTTTATAATTTTCTATCGGCTCTAAACATACTAAAAAAAGTTATATGAATTAGGAGCAAAATCTTTGATTTTCGTTTAAAAATACATTATATCGATGTTCTCGAAAGTCTTTTCATTTGCCATTTCCACTTTTTAAAACATGTTAGAATTTGCATCCCATTTGAAATTCCGAATCCGATTCTCTTCTAATAATTTTATACATAGACTAACTATCTGTAATACAAATTTAAGTACACAATATCTTATTTGAAGCACAGTTTTAATTTCATTGTAATCGCCAATAGTTATTATTTATTTTCTATTAATTCCGGGATGAAAGCGAGCAATTTTTACATTAAAATAAATATTATTGTACTACAAATCAAATCATGGTAATAAATGTATTTATTTATTATGTACTCGTTTTTCAACGACTATTTTACTATGCACGTGTACTACTAATTTTGCGACTTGTTGTATATAGATTTTAATAATAATAATAATAAACATTAGTTAGTTCTCTTGTCAATTTGACGTTTCAAGTACAAGAAAATGCCGATAATTGATTCTCAATCCACAGTTGCAGACTTAAAAAATATTCATCGGTTATCAATTTTCTGATTAATCTAACGTATCCAAAAAAATATTGATAATTACGCAACCTAATTGATACTTCTACACAATTTTACTCCACGTGTCCAACCCTTCATTACTTCTCAGTAGAAAACTACAATCAGTAGATTATACTATCATTATTTTCTACTGAGAATTGTATTTTCTGCTTTAATAGCTCTCAGGCAACAGTTTTATAATACATAGTACCTGTGTAAAGAAATTATTGCATGAAATACCGTTAGGTGACTTATTATATTAATCGTAACGTTACAGGGGAAATGTTATTTGTCCATCGGGCAATATACAATTTTAAAATAGATTTATAAAAAGGTTGTCGTCTCTTTCTAGCGTATCAATGTGAAGAGTTTGTTGCTTTAAACTGGTATTCGGGGCGTGTGATTTCGCTGTGGAAAGCTCATGCTTGTTCGTGGTGTTTCCTTTTGTTTCACTACGTCATTTTCTCATGCAACTTTCGCTGGGTAACAACACGGCTTAACCAGAGTTACTTTGGTACTCAAACTTTTTATTGATCCCCCTCCGCATACAAAAACATTACCTTTATGTTTATGCATATTTAAGTAGATGTTAGCTTCAACTTTGGTGTAAAGATTTTATTTATAAAATCTCTCTTAGTAGTGAGTAGTGAATTGAACTTCTCCAGCATGTTTGCGAACATTATTAATAAAATATATTAATTAGCATCCCTGGAAGCTGTGGGTAATGTCGCTTAAGGATTGGCTTGTCGAATATAGTTGCCAATTAAGTAGATAGTTTATACAGTATTATATACTGTAATTCTTTTCTTCCACAATACATCAATCGTATAGCGTTAAAAAATAGCTTAGATAACTTCGTATATTACGTATTTAAATGAGATTTGTTTATCATCTTCTGAATATTTGACGGTTGCTCTATTCGACAAACCAATCCTAAAGCGACGATAAGGAATATAAATAAATCATAATTACAATTGCCATTACGGGTTTCCACGTTAATTTAATATAAGAAATCATAATTCCCAAATAGTAACGATCCAAAACGAAAAGAAAGAAAGATGTCCACACGAGTACCTACGTATGCCAAATTATTAACTGAATAGCCGTATATGGATTATTTTCAAATAGCTTAATGTTTGAGGATAGTGTTCACTGCCAGTAATCGGTAATAAATTATCGTGTTGCTTGGTGCGATGATGAAGAAGAAGGCTACCAGTACTAGCAATCGTCTCACAACGGAGCTCAATTTAATGGGCGCCACTAACGAATGGAATCTGTACGGGTCCAAATCCGAAGAAGTTATTTTATGCCCCTACAACTGCTGAATTATAATATATGGGACCACTTAAAGCGTGTCCAGAACCCTTTTGTTCGTTTATTTTGGTGCAGCATAATAATCGAATAACATGCTGTTTTCATTTTAGCAGAGAGTTTGTGATATTAGATTTTTTTCAGTTGTTTGACTAACCTGCTATACTTTCTTTTATGTTTTAACGTCAGTAAAATTCTGGGAAATTTGACCAATAAATTTTCGAGCATTAGTTTGCTCTGCACGGCAAGACTTAGTAAACGCTATGCTCAATTCGAGAAATGAAGATGAATAATCAGTAAATTTGGTATCGAACAATACCCTGAAAAAGGTTTATTTATGTTATTTCCGAGAAGTGGTTGTCGTACAGAATTATTTGTCCACCAGACAGAGAAAGTTTTAATAAGAAGTAATGGCACTATGTTCTACAAGTCATATTTTCTTGAACTTGTAGTTATAATTACCGTTATTTGAAGAACGGTTTGAAATCGCTTCGGAATATATGTGAGTGTTTACTTCACGCAAGACCACATTGGCCTCAACAGCTATCAGTCAGTCTTCTGGTTGGCACACTCTAGTCAGGTTATACTGCGATAACGCAAACAAGATGTGCAGCCAGGTATGCATAATAATAAGGACCCGAATTCCGCTAAAACATAATTTAAGGTTGTTCGGGGATCCGAACAAGTTTTGCACTTAAAATATGTTGCATTAATAAATACTACAACGTCTTGAGGCATGTCTAATAACCCCAGCTTCACTCTCGTGGCGATGAGTGGCTGCACGGCATGATTTCTTATCTCCTCATTTATATATACCATGCTACCGAGCTCCCAGTATCTAGCAAATAGCTTTGGTGAATTATATTGGCTAGCTACTAGACTTCTCGGGGCACCGTGTAATGTTCATATGTTCCACAAAGAATGAGTAGGATTAAATATATTGTTACAATCGACCATTTTTAATTTAGAATTATTACCCTTGTTAGTTTTTGTGTAGATCGTCACATATTCCTAAGTATTGTATATAGATATATAATTTGGGTTAATATTTTTGTGCGATCGTATTGTATTAATTTTTATCTGCAGACTTGACTTAATTTAAATTTGACAGGCCAAGTTCCTCGATTCATCCGCAGGTGTGTATATCAATGATGTAATAATTAGAGACCTAGCTCGACTAATGTCGACTTTCAAAACTTGTTCATGACAATAACAGTACTACCAGTCAAAATAATGTAATAAAACACTTTTTATAAAGCGCTTTATTACATTAAATCAAAGAATACTAAAACATAAACTAATGTACATCTCTTATAAACGTGGATTAATTCTTTGATGAATTATTTATCTGTTCAACAGTTAGTGTTTAACATTCAGAATTATTAAAAAAAAACCCAAATTCATTGTTTTTCATATTTGTCTAATAGTGTGCTATTAATAGTGATCAAGAGATAAGTATGGTAGAGTACTTCGTAGTGGGAGATCATGGGTTCAAATTTGAACTCCAGGCTTAAAAAACAAATATGTAGGAATGGATGCACAGTGAATTAAATAAATCTTGATAATTACAACAAATTACACATAAAAATATATTTGATTTTTTATTCAAATACATGATTAATTAATAAGCTCTTCATTGAAAACAGCTTACCCCAAAGGAATTTGGTGCAATTTTAATGATACGCCAATTTCATCATATAGTTATAACACGCACGATTAGTGTAAATCTTCTCATTATCAAACTATTCTCATCCTAACATTCCTATTAGTTATATGTTATTCCATATCTATGTCTATTTTCCCTAACATATTAATACCTATGATAATGTCATTCAAGTGTATTAATAATGTTAGCTTATAATTGGCATAACTATAATATAGTGTATGTTGATAATGGTGTGAGCTATCTTTAAATTTATAGAATTATAATTTAATCATCTATGTTTTGTTTGCAAATAAATCATGAAGTTTTAGATTCATTTAAAAAATGAAAAAAATATTTATTTCACACAGTCACTTGAAAATATCCTTCTCTGGGTGAAACCGGTCCCAAAGTGGAATTATTATTATTGTACTACGTTTTAGTTTGTTGTGAATTGTATTTATTTTTTAAATGAAATTAATTGATGATTCTATTTTTACTCAGTTTATCACAGTGCAATCACTTACCTTGACGGATTTTTATTCGTGAGGGTTGACTGTACAATTTCTAAACACTTTTATATATTATTTTATAGAAATATATTTTTATGCCATGATGTGAATGCCTTAAATTTTGAAATTTCAATGTTCTCAACATTTTAAATAAAAAATAAATGATATCAATAATTGTAGTGGTATATCTACCTCACAATCAGACCATGTCAGTATGCGGACGTATGTGTTCCCAAGAACGTGGATGTGTATATGTACTTACCCATCTGGATAATAAACCATAATAATGAACGAAATTACAAAATAACAAATATTTATTGTGGAACCAAACGAACGTTCATACAAAATCAAACACATTTTATTTATAATCAAGGATAAGAAACTATGTTTCTATGTAAATTAAAGGCGATATAACCACGCAATGTTGATATTCTTAACCGAAAATATTTTCACCGTATGTTGTGTATGACAAATAATTATGTCCTGTGGTCCCACGAACTTCGATAGAAAGAGATTTGACATGTATACAGATTTTACTATTTCTTCAAGCTCTCTCTATTTCAATGAGGTTAATATGATTTGTTTGCCTTTGTTTTCACATCACCACATCACAATCGATTGCACTTTTAGAAATGAAAAGTGGTGTGCTAAAAATAAATTGTGCATGGTTGACACACACATTTACGTCGCTATTACGTATACACCAATGTTTATGAGTTGTTTATGTATGTACAAAATACTTCTATAAGCTATAAAGTGAAATTGAATTGTCCCGTTCAAACAGTGCATTAGATAATTTGTTTGTGAAAATAATGTTCCATACAGTCATAAAATACTCGGCATGGTTGTGTTATCTAGACAAACTTTACTCATTGTATGCAATTCGTACTTACGCATGTTGGAAGTATCTAGTTGTCAAAACGCGACTATGTTAATGAATTACCGTGATTACACATCGACAACATCTTACGTCTCCGTTAAGTACGGGTATACTGTGGCCTAACGATCGTCCAATGTCACTTAAAATCACACGATCGGCTTACGAAAGCATATCGATTGGTATAAGAATATGGCGCTTTAATCTTGATCAATCGAGAAGAATCTCGCTTTCCACTCTACCTTTAGACATCTATTTACAACTTTTAAGTTAATGTATACCTTGGTGAAATGGTTGTGAGACGCCAGAGTAAATCATATTACCGGCATACTAATACTCTTGTATTCTTGATTGTAATCAAATCACTTCTATTGGAGGTTAGTTTACAAAAAAAGTGTTCTTGTCTGCTGTAAAATGAGTATGTACATTAAGGGCTCGGCCAAGTTATGTTGAAAAATCATTATGCTTCCTGGGTTATAACGAAACGTTGCTAGGTGGCAAGCAACGACATAGCGCGGATTTTTCCGTTTTCCGCGTAGCCTAATCCGTGACTAAGCATCACTTTCGGGTTATTAAATGACTGGCTATAATAGTTCCACTAGGTTTGTATGCGCTTTATGTACTTTGGTTTATTTTCTATGGAATGAGTCAGTATAGTTCAGTATACACATCGCCCATGACAAAGTAATGACCCGCATACCACACATATAAAAATACAAGAAATGAAAAGAAATCTCTAATCAATATCATTAAATCAAATTCCGTATTTTTCAAATGACAACATTAAAAAATATAACCTATTTTATTAGTAAAATGGGTAAAAATATGGGGGCTGATTTAATAATAGTGATAAAAGAAAGTTTTTTTATCTTCTGTGAAATTTGTGTCTTGTGGTATACGAGGTATTACTTTGTCATGGGCAATATGCGAAATGTTACGTTTGGAGAATTAATGTTTAATTAGATTTCAGTAGTAAAATTGTCTTTATTTTATGCGGAAAAAATCACTGTAACATGTCATACCAATTTATAAAAATATTTATTAATGGTTTTCACAGCCATACAACTATCACCGTTTTGAATTCATCTAGGGGTCAGATCCCGTTATAACGAAACTTCTCCGGATACCTCTTTTGTTTCGTTATGCTGAATATAAGATTTTTTCTATTACAAATCGTATGAATGTTTTTTTCGGGACAAACAAATATACTTTATACTGGAATTTTCGTTACTTCAGAATTCGCCATAAAAATATTTGAGCTGTATGTAAAAATGTTTATTTTGTTGCGTTTTCATGCTGGTATCTCACCGATAATGATATACGATCTCTTCATTCTTGCACTTAATACTTACTCAAATACACATTAATTAATAGTTGCAGAGATGGTAATATCAAATTACTGTGCGTCGTAAGGCTTTGTTTTCAAAACGGTTATTTATTTAACTAGAAGCTGTATGAAACAAACATTTCCCAACTCTTTAAAAGTACAAACATATTAGTTACATTTCAACCGTGGAAAGGAAAAAGGATCTAATCCCCAATTTTTCAAATTAGCTTTTATTGAATAAGGTAAACGGCTATAATACTGACATACGCCGCGACAAATTCGAGTTTAGCT
>JAGVSQ010011904.1:0-11956 GCA_022683975.1 Rhyacophila evoluta | reverse complement strand
ACATTATATGTGGGCAGTGAGCAAACATATAACATACTACCAATAAATCCTATTGGAACTTACTATTTATAGTATTACATTAGTAAATATCATTAATGAAATTAATAATAGGAGACAACAACAATACCGATTGAATCAGTCGGTACGGACTAATAGAAGGATAATCGACTTCCATTATTGAATGATCAGCTAATATTCCCAATAGTTCATTGCTATTTTATTTCCCATTTACTTGAGAAGGATTTTTTATAAAATTTAAATAGTCATAGTAATTTATGCGATTATTAAAATAGTCATAGTTTTACATTCTGTGTATTTAATTGAGCTTCTCTTTGAAACTAATCCAAATAAAATCACTTGGGTCTCTGCATGAATATAAAAAATACCATTAAAATAAACCGTTTCTTTAAATTATAAATACTTTAATAAAATTGGGCTATATCTCAATGCGTAAAGTTATATTTTACAAATTGTACAAAACACTGCCTGAATCTAAAGAAAAGGAATTGTTCATTTCATGAAAATGGAAACCGGAAACACTTTACAATAAAATTAATTAGCCTTTATTTGTTTCTTTTCACCCGTTTATTTCAGCTATTGATTCGAGTTCGTTTTAATTTAATGATTACAATATGTATATTTAAATTTTATATTATTGAAATAATTAATAAAATACAATAACATGAATCGAATTTTGTAAATACAAAATAACAACATGATCTAAAGCAAGCTTTTAATAAAAAATATTAAATATTTAATTTCAACCGAAATATATTAATTATCTTTCACAGTACAAATTATTGTGTAGGCTAGTACTCCTAGTGTTAATTTTATTAATTACATATATCAATTTTTCAGTGCACTGTTTACACATTGCTATCAACGTATCAGTTGCTAAATTAGGAATTTTTAAATTAATTAAATTAATTAAAAGCTAAATTTTCAACACAATAAAAAAATGTTCTTTTTACATATTTTTTCGAAATTTCATGATCTCGTTCGATTGTCAAAAGATTTTTGTCTTCCTCCTCATACGTTATTCACTTTCTTTTTCGTTTATGTGTTATCATGTTATTTCGACATTTAAATAAATACAAAACTGTTCAATATAATCTCATGTGTTCGATTATTTGTTATTTGTGTAATATCTGATTTTCGCAATGTTTATTCATAAGAATAATACAAAAACAGCTTTTAAGCTTGTATAATTCTTACAAGACCATCAACATTATAAATTTAAATTCTTTTTAACGGCGATCAGCGGCCTTAAGGAGTGTATTTCTATACCTAGGAAGTCTACAAGCTACGTTTTGGCTTTTTTTATAAAACTTCAATTGGTATATATATATGATGATGGTCATTTAATTACGAAATATTACGAAATCCAATTTTAGTAATAATTGTTAATATGTATATTCGGAGCCAGGAGGTAAATATACCCTCATAGCTTTCAAATGTGACGGCTTAAATCCAAAAGCTGCTAATATCTTTTAATAAATTCTCAAATATACATAATGCGCAATTGTTCGATCATTTGGATGAAAATCTAACTTAATGGAAAAAATCTGTTTAAAAAGTATGATGTCAACTTTATGCATACTGTTAAAAATCATAAGCTTCATTTGAAGAATGCACATAGTATGAATAAATATATAGAAGTTTTGAGCAATGTAGTGAATTGGAGGATGAAGAATAATTTAAAGTCACAAATTCTCTTAAAGCCACAAAATATAATATAAATTTATTGTTTTCAAAACAATTCACCAATGGCAATCGTTTAATTATAAATATAATTACTAGCAGAGGAAACTTAGTATTTGTTGGTGAAAAAATTATGAATGTTATTTAAATATATACAAGAATATCTAACGAGTATGTTGTTTTATATTTTTTCGTTGGATAAACAGTTATTTTTAAGAATATGTTGCTTTGACTATTTAGATATACTTCCTAAAATCTTTAATATTTAAATATTTAGCAATTTTTTAACGAGATACAGGAATTATATATATACATTTAAATATAATATATCATTTACAAAAGCTCGACATTGATTTTTAACATTTGGCATTTTGTATAACGCCCGCGTAGCTTGCCATACCAGTTTATATTTTGTCCATTACATCGAATTACAATTAAGAATTGAAGCTTTGTGAATCCCAATAAATATCAAAATGTTCGCTCGACGTACTCACCGAAATGCTTGAATTAATTAATATTTTGAAATGGATTTCTAAATAATAATTATTCTTAAACCTCTTGTGCTTTAGTATTAGCACCATTATACAATTGTATTGTCGGTAAATCCAAGAAGATTCAAGTACATGCCTGGAGGTTTATTTGCAGACACTCGGAGTGTGAATTTAAAATTATATTACGCTATATAACATATAATTCTTTTTTTTTTTCATATCTGCTTGTGGAAAATATTTCTGGCACTAACACTCTTGCCTTACTGTCTTAAAAGCTACTGTGGTGACTCTCAAGTGTCTAGTAAAAAATATATTTTAGATTCGAATTGTGAAAAATATGCCAAATCAATGTAATTTTGTAACTAGTTACAAACACATTTTATTATGTACTGAAAGTCAAATAACATTGCAGAAAATTCAAAATTAACGACGGAAACGACAGAAATAATATATCAAGGCAGATATCCTTCACTAACTGATCACTGTATTAAGCCGCTTTGTATATAAATATATCATTTGACTTTCAATCGTTGTTTCATAGTTTTTATAGCCAATTACAATAATTGATCTAGAAAATTTTGCATACTTTGAATTGAAAACAATTTTTTTAATCTGGCCAGCCGGGAACTATCACTGAAGTTAAAGGAATAGTAAGACAAGTGTTAATTATTTTTTATTATTGTTTTCCATCATGTTGAAAATATAACTGGTTTAAGGTATTCACAACATAGTACGCAAATATATTTTTAAAAACGTCATATAAAATTTTACAAAATAGTTTATCAACCACAATACATACACACTTATCGATGCGACTTACTAATACCGGAAAATATCGACTATAGAAAAGTAAAAAAACGTGACCATTAGATTTTTTAAACTAGCCTATTTAGATGATCATAATGTATATAACTTACTACATGTTTTATCAAAAGGGTGAAAATTCCAAATAAGTATCTAAGTATAGATTTTAAGTATGAAAAAAGTAGGTTCTGTGAAATTTGCAACCAGAGAAAAGAACTTACACGGCATCAATGAAATTATTATTCACTCAAATAAGATTCCACAGGAAGGAAAAAACGGTAAGTATCTTTCGACACAAACCAACTTCTGCCTTCAATGGTTTTGATATTTTTCTTAGGAAAAACAATCGCAACTATAAAATTTTCTCAAATAAATGGAATAACATTTTGTTAGTTTTCATACATGACACATGTTTTTTTGCCTACTGTATTTTTTTTTCAATGTAGGTCACATCATTTTGTTCCTCTACAGTCATTATAAAAATATGTTGGACAGTTTTTAAGAAGTGTACATCTATTTCCTATGCATATAAAGTTTCGCAATCACTGCTGTAGATGTAGGCTATTTTTAATCATTGAGTAGTACACAGTATTTTGTATGTGATACTTAAGAAAATATAACATATTTGTTTTTATGTAAATACATTTTATTTAATATAACGGAGTAAATTTGCGAAAGCGCTTAGTCTGCGTATTCATTTTTGCATATCTTCTATTTTTCGCACGGGTTCGTATGTTAAACGCCTGTAAATAAAAATCCTATTTGCGGAGCGCATCCTTCAACAAAATTAGGCAAACACACGAAGCCTTTCCGTGTTAACAGTCTCGTAAATATTTGAAATGGATCCCTTGGTATCATACACCAGGACTGAAACGCCTATAAATGATGACTGGTATAAGCAATGTACGGCTTGCATACTCCTTTAATATAACTTCTTGATTTTCATACATTGTAGATGCAATGATCTAGTGATCTACGGATCTGGGTTGTCATTCAATACTTAATTTGATTTTTGCATTAGCTATATCACGTTTTGCAATCATATTATTTCACTTAATTCGCTCGAATATGCAAGTACTGTTCAGTTTCTATCGTATGCTTATTTTTAAAAGTCATATTTTTAATTTACAGTTCGTGATGAATTTATTCTTTGTGCAAAATATTTGATTTTATCGCAACGTAAAATATATATAATCTTCATTAAAATTAATTCCTTTTATAAAAATTAAAGAATTACATATACATATGTTAAAATACTTTTATTTTAGTGTCCCGCTCCAAAAGTAAAATTTATAGAACTCTGTAACAACTCTGTAACTCTGAAAGATATAATAAAAGAAGCACTTGTAACACATATTTATACAACTATACATATATTTAAATATAAATAATTAAAAATAATAAACATAAAAAGATCAAAAAGAGTAGGCACGAAAGGTATCAATTATTTAAATATTCCATGAATGATTAAATGGTTGAGGATCTAAAAACTCTAAAAATTAGATATATTAAGAACCTTTTGTGTGTTTTTCTTTTTACATATTGTTTGTTGTTAAGTATATGCTCGACCCTTTTTGGCATTTAAGTTTACGACCGCTGATTTACAAAGTATTTTCTCCTAAAAAAAGCGTCATAAATTCAAAGCATAGCCTGTAATAGTTAAGTTTCTCGCCTTGCATCAACAGGTCTGTAGAGCTTGCGTCCGTAGCGTCACCGCCCACGTAGAGGCCTCTACATTCGACGTAGAGAAGGGTGTAGAGGGGGAGCCTGTTGCTCTATAACGCACAACCTTTCAGTTAGTCGGCACCGAGTTGCTTCTCCGGACGGACGTGTTTCACAACTTCCGCGAGAGAGTCTCATCTCGAGATCTGTCAAATTAAAAAGTAAATAAAATTCATCATAATATATATCAACATAAAAAATAATTCACAAAAAAATTTAAATTACTGTTTCTTCAATATTTTCAAATTCACATTTGTGCATAAGTTTATCTCGTACTGTATATTTAAATTGGTGTATTTCACATTTAATACCAAGAACTTTTAAGAAATAAAGTGAAAGAGAATACTTCGTATCTACGATAAATAGTATTGAACGGAGATATTAAGAAAATATTCGAATACGAGTAGTGAGTATTTTTTTATTTATTATATTTTGTGGCCTCAATAATTGAATGTATATATTTTGCCCTAGATACATTTTCCAGAGTAATGTTTATTTATTTTGCATACATTCGTCGGAGATTTTTCTAATTCCTTATTGTCTACAAAAAACCAACTATCAACGGATATAATATTTATTTAAAGACCAGATAGTTTATTTGAAGAATGACTACGGTATAAAAATTTTCTGATATAATAAATATATTCTGCAATATTTGACATAAATTGTCTCGCATAATTTTGATGAGCATTTAAAATGAAATTCATTTAATATAATCTCATTCATTGTTTAAATGCATCATTGATTGAAGAAAAAAAAATAATAAAGTTCATAAATGTATTTTACTGTTTAAACTAAAAAAATATTAATATTTTTATCTAAATAGGCAAATCATATTATGAAAACTGTTCGGCAAAAAAAATATTTATTATAAAACATTTATTTAATATTTGGAAAAATCAAAACAATACCTCATTTATTTAATATATTCCAGTATGAAATAGTTCCAGTATGAAAACATTATAAAGTTGCTTCACTTTTTGCTTTGAATTGCTCTTCTGTATCCTTCCCTTATATTATATGATAACTCTCCAGCAATCTAATGATTCTACCGTCGGAAAAATGTAATTTATAGAAACTTTATCATTCGATATCTTCTTCGTTAATATTAATAAGACTCCCTAAATTGTCGTCGTCTTCTATTTTAATGTAACTAAAAAACACTGTAAGATACACTGTATTTTGAATAAGTTGGTTTTTTTTACGTTTTTCCGATAAAAAATACACCAGTCCATTCTTGTATCGAGAAAATCTTAAAAATATTTTGAATTTTCCCAGAATAATTTAAAGGGGAAATTTTAAAATTTGTTGAGTGCATACAGAGAAAAAAATAGTTTCGCTTTATCGCGCCTAATTAAAAACTTGCTATTTGCAAAATTCGACCATTTTGTAATTACTTATATTTCAATATTTTTTATTGATAATTATTAATTGATATTGATTTGATAATAAAAATTTTGTTTAAAATATATCATATTGTATAATCGGAATTTTTTTATCATTTTTAATTAATAATTTAAAAATTAAATTGTATAGACTATTTTTTTTAAATAACTGAAGATACTAGTAGAAGTATTTTCCGTAAAAATAACAAATCAGGTCAGACACGAGCGGTCAAAAAAATATTAAATTACAATTCATTCTATTTACTGAAGAACGGTATCTTCCGTCTTTAAGCACTCCTGTTAAAAAGTACACAAAACAAATCAAAGAAAATATTCAACCGGGAAATACATTTTTCCAACCGTATCACTTACCCAAGAGAAAATAATTGTAGATATGAAGAAAACTGCTCAAATTGTCTTGCTTAAATATTTGTGGAGAACAAATTTTATATCAGAAGATCAAAGATATTTAACTCACATTAATTTCTATGTTATTACCTTATACGAATATGGTATTTTCTATGTTTTATTACTTACATTTTGAGAGCTTTCAGTTTACATTTTATCGTACGCCATACCTCTGATGAAGGTAAACAAATATGGATTCTCAGATAAGATAACGACACTATTCTGTCATCTGACAATGTAAATCTACAACGCGCGTGGACCTTCCGCATTTATGAACACGTATGTAAATAGTATCATAACTTTGCATAATACAAAACCAGTTGACATATTAAATTTTACATTTTCAATCTTAAATGTTTCAGAAATTAATTTATTCAAATACAATTCAAAATTATTAACTCATCAAAACACAAACTATTATAATCAAATACTACACAGCATCTTATGAAACTAAATTTATGACTGTTAATTTACTAACGTAAGCTAAACACGTTTAAAAATATAGATTAATATTGATTTTTGCATATATGATTATTATATTATTCTGTTCAAAATTTTCGTCTAAATTATTTTCTTCAGTTTTCATTGCTGAAGCCAAGGTATTTTTATCCAAGTAAAGAAACATTCAATAAAGTAAAACCTTTTTAATTTACGCTTATTTTTGATTCTTTGACATAATATTTTTTCTTACAACAATGTTTTACCTTCGGTAGTGTAGAAATTATTATTTGGTTAAACATTACGAGTTTATGAATTTTCAACTACGTTATAAGGATATATATACATAGTATATTTATGTCGAAGCATTTTTCAGTAAATCGTATTAAAAAATGTTCAATGACAGGTAACAAATCAAAAATAGTCATCATTTGATGTCTACCAAAAGTAATTTACTTCGAATTTTTTTTTCTATAAATATCAACGCTATACATGTGAGTGCACTTTTCACATATATTTTTCTAAATGTCACTTTTTGCCACGTACTGAAAAACTGAAAAACTTGTGTGACACAATCGATGAACATCACAGTGTCAACGAATATCAACGAAAATCTTATAAAAAAGCTTTGTTGTCTCATGTAAAAATACACGACTAAAAACAAAGTCATACTAAACTTAATGATCGCCCTACTTTTACGCATCTAATTGGTTAAATAAATCAAAAGATTTAATGGCTTACTAGGATAAGTGACCAATGGCATATTAACAAACTGTTTTTTGTTTGTTGTTTTTACATCAGATAAACAACAAAGTTTACTCGACGGTATTAGACACAACGTCCGCCGCCGGAAAACAGAAAGTGGTAAAATAAAAAAAGCTTTAGGTAAATTGCAAGCTCGCTTCAAGATAGTATCAGCCGACATAATTCACTAAATAAAATGGTTGATCTAGCGATTGAAGGCTTAAACACTTCAAGCACTTGTTTTAAATTATTATGATTATTCTCGTGCTTAGAAGTTTGTTTTTGCACATTTTTTATTATATCTATAAATCAAAAAATATATATATTGTTTCTGTAAAATTATGAATCCGTCTATATTATCAAAACAACTTTACATCTTAAAGTAATCCATGATTTCTGTAAGCAAATTTCTCACGAGACAAAAGGATCTATTAACTAGACCACAGTGGGCGGTATTTTGAGTAGAATATTAAGTATATGTTAGTTATCAATAGCAAGGAATCTCTGGGACAAAAGATTTGTACATACGATTATAATTTTGCTATTGATTTCCTTTTAAAACCAATTATACATATGTTTTCATAATAATATTGTCTATTAAACAATAGAGAATTATACTACATTTTATAAACAATAAAAATTATTAATAATTTCATTATATTCAGATATTTAATTTAAAATCAACACTTGTTCAATAGTTCAAGCACTTTTCATTCTAACTTAGTAATAAATGCATTTTAATTAACTTTGCTTTAATTTTTTGTTAATCTCAATGTGCATCTAATAATGTAATGTTTCGTTAAAATAATTTGATTTTCGATAATTTATTTCAAAACTCTTTGCATTTAATTTAATCAACATAAATTGGTTCTGCTTATTTGTGCAAAAGCATTCCAATAGTTATTTATATGTCTTTTAAATAGAGTCATTATTTTATCAATTGAATTTAATGTACAAAATTTATACATAAATTTCCACAACAAAAAACAAAAAACAAATTTTGTTGTCAGTTCAAATACTCCTGCTGTTAAATATTTGACATCTAAAAATACTGTTCAAACATTCTTAATTTGCACTAATTACAACAAATAAATAAACCCGTATCCCACCACAATAAATGAATAACGCTAGAATTAATACCATGTGACATTTAAACAACTTCAAATGTTGTTTCGTGTAATCGGTTTAACCCCTGACATTTATTTTGCCTACAAGAACATTATACTTTACATTTAGTATACCACGTTTCGCAGGTACTTGCATTTATTTTTGCCAAATATGCCAACGTATGTTGAGTAGTTCAGTTGTGGCAAAAATACATATTTTTTTATATTGTTTGTACTTACAGCTTTTTTCTGTATTTCGTTTGTATAAATTATCATAAATTGAGTAAAATATACTTGTTATATTAATATTTCATATTTGTGGAACAATTACGTCAAATATAATAAATCTACATTCTTTGAGAATCATTTACGCGTTTCATAATCTTAATTTATTTGACCTCGAATTTGGTTTTAAAATTTCTATCTAAAAGGACTAAATAATATGAGAAAATGAGCCAATTAGAATTCTTAAAAAGAAGAGTATCATATTTCTAGGCTACTGTTGAAATATTCTTTTTGTAGTTATTTCACAAAGTTGCTTAATTTATTTAATGATCTGTAGTCTATTTATAATTACAGTCTTGAAGATGGTATTGTAATTAACATTTCTATCGACAAATATTTCTATATCTCTAGAATTATAATTAAGTATAATTACGAAATGTTGTATCATTTATAATAGTCGTTATTATCGTCGAAGACTTCCATTTGTTTACTGGAGGAAATGTCTACGTTACCAGTATTTTTCCTTTTTGTTGTACATTCGATCAAATATCATATTGATACTTGAACATATCGTCTTCAACGAGAAAATATCTCCCATGCGCTCAAAACTTAATTGTTTAGGAACAATTTAAAACAAATTTTCGAGAGTTGTGTTTTATATATTTTTTTAATTGATTAATATTATTTGTAGCTTTAGATGAAAATAAATTATGAATTTCCTGAAATAAAAACAAATACAGCTAAGTACTCATATGTAGATTCGGAATACATGTGAGATATTATAAAACTACGTGACATAGTAGACGCAAATACATAAGTTTATATTATTATAAATAACAGTTCCTTCTACATATATGGAAGATTTTTTGAATTGGTAGAATAGTTAAAACTACTCAAGGTAACTAAATTTAACTCGATTTCATAATATTAACCACATGGGAAATATTTTCCCGTTATTTTTTTGTGCTAGCAATTGGATTTGTTATAAACACTTATTTTTGAAATTGAATACGAGTTTTTAAGACTCGTATTTTAGAACCGTTACAATACATTTGCAAAGTGTAACTCTATAGCCCTAAAAAGTGAAGTCCAGGAACTCTTTGAAAAATCGCCTTATTTAACTGCAAGTATTGTATTCTTAAAGCTTTTAAATAATCAGAACTTGAATTACTAATCCAGCGGTGTGTCAACTTTAACAGGGAAATGGAGTCGACGTTTATCTAGGTAATCTTTAAAAGGAATCAGTTTGGTTTCCATAAGCGCTAAAGAAAACAGAGCGCTGGATAAATACGAAATATCCACGCGAAAGAAAACTTTATTTACTATTTTTCAATAAACTCTTCGGTTTCCAAATAAAAGAAAGCAAAACGTTGTAAGGCCTCTTGGTGAAAAGGCTTCTCTTAACATTGAATCACAAGTCAAAATATCATTTATAGAATTTCATGTTTTTAATTGCTATTTTAATATATTATACTAAATTATATTTCGCCATTTAAAACAAGACATTTGTTTATGGATAAATCTTCTATTCTCATAATTATTTTTTTTCTCTTTTGGATGACTTCTAGTGGATTTAATCAAATAATGGAAGGAATGCGGTACCGAGTGGTAAAAATTTCCACATACAGGTGTATCTTACAATACTTTCAGATTTTATTCATATAATTGTTTAGTCTTCATATTAAATATCCTGTTTTTATCTGTTTTTTCTGTAACCTTTATCTTTTACTTTACGGTTTTCCGACAAAAAAAGAACGAATATGGTTTTTTTCCTGGTATTTAAATAGCTTGGAAAATGTGTAACAATGTAGCACTTATTATTTATTTTCGTATCATGTTTGTTCCTAAAGTGAAACATACTAATATACACAGTGTGAAGATATCCACTCCGTAAATGGAGTATATGGAACTCAAAAATATGAAGAAGTCTTGATTATTTTTCACAAGAATTGTTCAAGAATCCAGTCTTGCATTTTTAGATTTTTAAAATCTTACAAGCCAGGAATCAAACCTGCATTTCCTGGATTGCTAGGCGCGCACGCTACCAACTAACCGGGGAGACGATATAATATTCGGGGAGGCATTATTGTTTCTAAAATCGTGCTAATACTGATCACGAGTCGCGTTTTCGTGGCTGTCTTACGAAACGTGTCAAGAGTGACATTTAAATTCGATTATTATAAACGATTTAGTTGAGAGGGCGCGTCGGTCACGTGACTCGCAAAGCGTCAACTTTCATCACTCGGTGCGAATTATTCTATTGAATTACTCTAAGCTGTCAGTTGAAGATGATTTAATAGTGAAACCAGCGCCGATTATAACAGACTACTTGCATAACAGCTTAATTAGCTTATTATTTCTTACAACTCAATAGTTTAATAATACTGAGATTGATTGCGCCAAACTATATCAAATAGTTGATATGTAAGTAATCTATTTTATAATGTATGTTTCATTTTAAATAATGAATTATGTCTTTTAACCGTGTTACAGTTGCATGCTTATAATGAATTCATATGATATTCTAAATCAAAAGAGTTTTTGCTTTCTTAATATTAATATTTTAATAAGCATATTCCACTATAGAAGAGTACGTCGTTAACTATTTAAAATGATAATAGCCTTCTCAAAAATTTTCCTTTTCAAAGTAATACATGTTTAATATCCCATGCAATCAATATTATTACCTTTAAAATAGCATTAGATTTCGCCATCAGAAAATTCAGTTTTTATCACTTCGACTCATTTTTCCTTAAATGAGACGTGATTATCTGAATTTAATTTATCATAATAATTAACGTTACAAATTAAATATTGTTTTTTTAAAGTAGTGCCAATAGTGATAAGGCTAGATATCAACAGGGTATGATTAAATATAATAAGAATAACGCACACTCTAGTGCACGCCAACCAAGATCTTGGGAAGCTGCTC
>JAGVSQ010011903.1:0-11956 GCA_022683975.1 Rhyacophila evoluta | reverse complement strand
TCCGTTTTATGTGTATACCTGTCAATTTCTTGTATAAAATGTAAGAATTGATTCTCGTTAAATTTAAAATATTGAAGAACACCTGTATAGGTCATCTTCGAGATGCTGCTCTGACACTACTTCTTTGCCATCTGATCACCCACACCCACACCACACTTGGTAGCGTTGCAGCCTCGGGCTTATTTTTAACAGCATGAGCAGTTTTGAATGAATTCGTTCCAAACATCACATATTACGGAAAACTTATCCTGTTGAAGTCCTGACCTTCTTTCAGATCTTACATGAAATAAAATATACTTCATGATATTTTTTAACCTATCACGCGGCATAGTTTTTGAAAAAAAGCTTACTCCCCATGTGTTACCCTATAACTCATTTGCCGGGATATTTTTGACACCGTAGGCGCCACGAAGATAGCAAATAGCAATAAAATCTTCCAGTTGTACTAAAGTACCTAATTATCGTGTTCTAGTTCCCTATTAGCTTCTTTTTTTGTGCATTTTTGAATGTGTCTCAATATATAATAGATTCGTCAATAAATAGTTTCTATGCATCTATTACATTGCTTTTGAAATTTTTTCATGCGTATAATCTAGGCTTTGTTTGCTCAGTTACAATATTGTGTCGTGCCCGGCGATCAATTGGGGCTTATTCTGACTGAGATGTCCATGTAGTCTCGTCTGTAGCCGTGATACGATTATGCTCGAGAGTAGTAGTGATTAGCAAGCCTGGACCCTTACCACGACCACTTGCTGCAATCGCGAACATGGCGTAAAGTTGAAAAGAGTACCTGATCCTCCGGGTCGTTTTCTTCATTATCGGAGCTTAAGTGTTAGCTGGTAACTCATAATCATCATTACTGTCAAGTTTCGCACTTTCAAATTTACACTCCGATGGATCTTCTAGTATTTTTTGCTGTAAATAAAGTATTTCACAATTTTTAAGTTTTCGTGATATTTTTCCACTAACTTATTCACAACATACTGAATAATGCGTAATAAATGAAGCAATACATTCTACTGACTGAGAAATGAAATTAAAAACTTTAAGCTTTTACAAAAGTACAGTCATATTACAATTATAAACATTATGCAGATCATAGCTGACCACCGCCGTCTTTGTAGGTATATCAGCGTTTTAAACAATAAACAATGGAATTAATAAAGATTTCTTCACATACTTTATAAGTTCTATTAAGATTGATAAAAGTCACAGAACATCAGCTGGTTTGGTCGAAACGTTTTAGAATAACAAAACTTTCAAATTCAAATTGTGAACAGTGCTATTCAGCGCTATCGCGCTGTAAGAGTTAGTCGCAAAAATTGCGACTAAGCGCTTAGGTGTTATGTTCTTTCATGTGCGTTTGTCAGTCCTCAGAGTGCAAGTCTTGAATTTAAGTGCAGTGTATTGCGATTGGCGTTATGCTGCACAATTTTTTGAACAGAGGTCATTTGAAACCGATTTCACAGGCAAAAAAGTGTTGACCAATTACCGTGAATGAAAGGGTTAAATATCACATTATTAACATTATACTATGTTCAGTTCATTGTTGCATAAAATTATTTCAATTTAATAAATGATTTTCCAATGATATGAATACATGCAGTCTTTCTAGGTAGGTAAATTTTGCCTGTTTTGTTTTGTTTATTGTTTAAAACAATGATATACTTACAAAGATGGTGACAGTCATTTATTTGACTGCTATGATCGGAGTGTATTGCTTTATTCAGTATATTGTGAATAAATTAGTGGATAAATGTCTCGATGACTTCAAAATTGTGAAATACTTCATTTACTGCAAAACCTACCATAAGATCAATCAGAGTGTGAATCTGAAAGAGCAAAACTTGACAGTGGTGATGATCATAAGTTACCAGCCAGCAGTCCAAGCTCCGATAATGAAGAAAATAAACCGGAAAATCAGGTACCTCATCCATTAGAGTACGCCATGTTCGCGATTGTAGCAATCGTGGTCGTGGTAAGGGTCCATGCTTGCCAGCCACTACTACTCTCGAGCATGATATCACGGCTGCAGACGAGACCACATGGACATCTCAGTCAGAATCAATCCAGTCGCCGGGCACGACACAATATTATAACTGAGCAAGCAGGGCCTACATTATACGCAAGAAAGAATTTCAAAGGCAATGGAATGGATACATCGAAGCTTGACGAATCTGTATTAAGACACATTCAAAAATGTACAAAAGAGGAGGCTAATAGGCAACTAGGACACGTTAATTGGGTACTTCTACTACTACTACTAATACTAATACTAATACTAATACTACTATTTGCTATGTTCGTGGCGTTTACGGTGTCAAAAATATCCCGGTAAATGATTTATGGAGTACCACATGGGGAGTAAACTTTTTTTTTCAAAAAATATGCCCTCTGATAGATTCAAAAATATCATGAAGTATATTCGACTTGACGTAAGATCTGAAAGAAGGTCACTACTTCAACAGGATAAATTTGCCTTGATATCAGATTTTGGAACAAATTCATTCAAAACTGCGCATGCTGCTAAAGATAAGCCCAAGACTGTCTTTCTACAACACTACCAAGTGTGTTGTGGATGTGGCTGATCAGATGGCGAAGAAGTACAGTATCAAAGCGGCATTTCAAAGATGGCCTGTAGAACCGTTGTTCAATATTTTAGATTTAACAGGAATCAATTCTTACATTTTATACAAGAAATTGACAAATATCAACATAAAACGGAGGACATTTATTCACCAACGATCACTCAGGAGAACCGAAAAAGATAGAAATGCTATATAAGCAAATGTAAAATAAAACTAATAAAGAATGTGATGATTGTAAAAAACCACTTTGTGGTTCTAGTAATAATGTAAATAAAACTCTCATGCAAAAATTATACCTAAATATTACATTATCAGCATTATACTATATTCAGTTCATTGTTACATAAAATTATTCCAATTTAATAAATGATTTTCTAATAATATGAGTACATGCAGCCATTTGACCGGTGCCGTCTTTGTAGGTAGACAAATTTTGCTATCTTTCTAGTGTTTAACAATCGAAGTATTTTTTTTATTAGATTGTCTGTATTGATAAAACCATACATTGTATATCGCATGGTGCACATTTTGGGACGTGAAAACAACTGCCTAAAAGATATGAAGTTTGAATAATTGTGACCAAAATTCCCTCTATTTTTTAGTGACCTGCGTGTGCATTCTTTTTTTTGTGTGTTTAGGTTTTTATAGTTTAATATTGCTACTAGGGCTTGTAAAACAATATTAGAAATTTGCTTAGGGCGAGACCTAAAAAAAAAACAAGAAACCTCCAAAAACAATTGTGCGCTCGATTATTTTTCATCTGTGATACGCTATGTTACAAATCTTGTGCACAACGGGCACATCTTAGAAGGAATACTGATTGTGACTAGTTTTTTCTCTTTTATAGAGTAACTGTAAAAACCCACATTTTGGACAAGCTTGTGTATCATTAATTGAAGTGGTCCCCCCTGTGTAACGTTCTAACCATCAAATTGGTCAATGTTAACAGTACACATGTCTGTATTTTTTTTACAGTTATATAAATTACCATTAAAAATATTGTGTGATCTAAATAATATTGTTTTTCAAAGTTATGGTTAAATTAACTAAATTTTTGTTCTTTCGCAAAGGCTTTATTTACTCTTTATGGGTAGGAACATTATTCGGGGAACCCCTTCAATTTTCGATATTTAAAAATATTGCCGTGGTCTTATGTATTCTAGTGAATAATAATATTTATTTATTGATTGATGAGTTTCCTGTGAAGTAAATGTGCTTGTCACAAGACTTATGTATTAAGTTATGCTAAAACTACAAATTATTGATAATATATGTTTTGCTTTTTAGGGTAACAGCGCTGTGTAAAATGCCGTTTTCTTTCAAAGAATTTTTTGAAAAGTTCAACAAGAAATCATCACAGAAAACAGAATCTGAGTATGTACCTTATTGGCAAAGACATACAGCTGAAGAAAAACAGGTGTCTGGAAGTGACCATGCCACTGTAAGCAATATAAACCCAGATTTCAATCGAAAATACCAAAATAAAATTGCATCAACTTCTTGCAAAAATATATCGATTGAAACTGACATAAAATCGTTTTCCTTTGAAAAAAGAATGGAGCATGATTCTCATGCTACCATGATAGATGATGCATTTATTGTTAATGAATCGTTCGGTTGTGTTGTCATCGATAATTCTGGTAACATGATTGACATTAGTGCTAAACTGACCAATTTGGAGTCGACAGCTTTAGATACTGGTAAAGTTTTTGGAGATTCGAAACCTGTTTTAATTAGAGATAAAATAGATGAATCTTCAGTTGGTGAAATTGAACCAGTAGACTCATGCAAAATCGCTGTACCAATTTTTCAAGATAAAGTTGAACATGCAACAAAAATTGGACCTACGCGAGATGCCGAACTTGAAAAAAATTTTGATGTCACTACTGAAACTGAAGACATTTTGCCCAATGATGGCAAAAAACGCTATACATTCGAACAGCTGCTTGAGATGAAACATGTCCAAGAGGAAGAGTTAAAAATATTGGGTGTTTTTGGTATGAATGATGGGTTTCTCTGCAAAACATGTGATAAAAAAATGCCATATTCGGAAGTGTCCAGTCACTACAAAAGTGGAACTCATAAATCCAACACCAGACAGAAATTCGGCACTCAGGCCTCTGCCACATATGGTTGCTTCAAAAACATCAATGAAAAAACGATTGAGCCTGAAGAAACTGGAGAAAACGAACAAATTGACTCTAATGCAATTACTATCGTAGATGCTGATTTCAAGGTTGTCACTGATAGAATATGTTTGATAAACCGTGTGGCTCATATTGACAAAAACTTAATGAAATGCATAGTTTGTGATATACTTTTAACATGTAAGTCGCTAAGTGGTCATATATCTGATGACAAACACATTAGGAAGTTGTGCGCTGCAAATTTATCATTCCAGCATAAGCTGATCGATCAACATCCCAAGATATTCGAAAAGTGGCTTCTTAACGATCTGTATTATGATACCAACAGGATTTTCATTGATCCAGCCATTGATATATATGCTTATTGTGGTCTGTGCTGCGAGGAGTTGCAGCTGAATTTGAAAGAAATCGAAAATCATGTTTCTTCGAAAAGACATGATCAGCTTCTGCTGCAGTCTTTTGAAAATGGACAAAATAATATTGATCGAATCATAGCGGAAAACAACACCACACCATGCATTGCCAGAAATACTCTTGAAAATACTTCCAGCGAAGTCAATCCTACAGATGATTTTGATGTTGATGATTTGGTAAAGTTTCTGGGAGGTGTGACATGTGAAGATAGTGCTTCACCTGTTGTTGCTGAAGAAGAACCCTGCACTGAGAAGGCTGTCAAATCTATCAGTGATTCCCTCACGCTCACTAGGTAATATTGCATTTTTATTGGTGACTTTTTCAAAAAGAGTTTAATATATCACAGACAGATAAAGTAAGTGTTAAGACATCAAGGATTCATAGTAAAGTAAGGTGTAGTAAGACTTAAATAATAATTACACTGCACTATTTTTAGTTTCACTTTACAAAATAAGTTGCCACATTCAATCCATTTTCTTGTAATAGTTTGCATGACCCCAAGCTATTTTCATTGGAAGTTTTCTTTTTGTCTATAGCGAAAGACCAGAAAAATTGCCAAAATACAAGTAATATGTATACTTTTAGAACTCATGGTAGGAACACGGATTTACTAGGCCCCTTTATTCAAGTGTGAGATAATTGAGCCATAAACACTACATTTCATCCGTAGCGATCATTTCAGAATGTTGGTATTTAGAAATGTCTATATCATCAACCAAAGACTTGAATCCAGGTGCACGTTTAATGACTCCAGCTTTTGAATATTGTAGTTGATCATCTTAGAGAGTTCATATCGCCGAAACAATTTATATTGTTAGAATTCAAATGAATTCTTCTTGCAAATCCTTGAAGATGAGCAGATCAGCAGATCAGCACTGTGTAACATTAATGCCTTTGTTCTCCTGTCAGTAATCCATTCCCAGGTTCCCTCTTTCACTTGTTGACTGATGTAATTGTACCATTTTTTGACCATTTAGAGATCCGACATCTTTCACCATAGAAAGCTGTAAGATTCTTGCTGTAGATGCTCGGCACAATCTTTTGTAGCTCTCGTTGTATTCATCTTTTCTGGGGGCCAAAATATTCTTTTTAATTCTACAATTAAATCAAGCATGAATTAATGATTAACAAGGCAGAAGAGGCAACAAAAATGCATTATTTTCATATATGATTTTTATTTTTTACGCAATCTTCATTAGGTGTTATTTTTGGGGTAAATCTTATGTTAAAGCACCCTGGGTAATTGTGATAGGGCTTATTTTCAAGTTAGGTCTTATTATCAGGGTTTCTAAACATTTTACCGAAATTTAGCGAATTTTTGCAACTTCGATAATTTAATTGCTCTGCAAATTTTTCTTATAATAAAGTGCTCCTTGACTTCGAAAAATTTAAGAACTGCTGTTCTAGATCATGGGTTATATGGTTCATAAAAATATTGATACTGCCAAATATTTATTTTATAAATTGAGCCTACATATTTTTGATCTGCTATTGCGATTTGTTAGATCGATCGGAAATTATCATGTCTTGATATTTTCAGGTTTGTGAATGAAAACTGGGGTTGTAAACTGGCGAATGGTTCGATCGCCTGCCTGATCTGCAACATGTTGGGCCTTTCAGGGTCTGTGCACTTCTCTAGTATCGAGCATCAGAAAATAGTTGATAAACTAATGAAAATTGATGCTGGAAAATTTGCTGCCAAACTTCTGCATGAGAACTGTGTATCGGCCACCTACGATATTCACCCTGTTATTTATCAATGTCGCCTTTGCAAAGACTCCAAACCCACTATTTCCTTCAGCGTGAGTATTATTTCCACATTTGTTAAATAAATGTTATATTTCTTTGACTTTAGTAGTAGTTATCTGTAGTAATTAATATGCATTGCGCAGTTCAGACTCTAAGCAACAATTATCTTAACTTGTTGTTAAAAAATACCACCTCTTTCACATTTTTTCAATATTGGATCATAAAATCAAGTAGATATTAATAATATTATCGTTTATACATAAAAAAATTCAACATTAATGCTTTAAAATCTTATTTTCATACAAAAGTGTTTTTTTTTATAATTCTGTAAAATTTGAAACGTATATACAACTTATTCAGTGAGATATTACACCTACATATTGGGTATGGAAAGGTTGACCTGTGTGGCTATTCTCCAATTCGACATTCAAAACAGATGAAAAGTCATTGTCCATCCAGTCAAGTCGTTGATCGATCTGTACTGATGCCTATAAACCGCATTTTAGCTTCCTCTCCAAATGTTGTCTAAAGTGTATCCATTGACATGGGATACGAAAAGTGTATGTATAATCTATAAACCGCCACTGAGTAACCCCACTGACCAGATGTGTAGCCACTTCTGTGATGGATATTTTATAATGAAGCTGCGATAGTGTAATTTGATTATTATTTTTTTTAAATTTCATTGTTACTTTATTGCTGACTTCATTCTTCTGAAGGTTGACAGTTTTATTATTATCATTAATATGGAATACACAATTTTCATTACAGGATACAATGGATCACATTGCCACTGATAAGCATTTAGAGAATAAAGACACGTGGAGGCATACTCCAAACACTTCACCGTTGTTATATGCCAAAATTCAACCTAACAAGCATAGTACTGTTAAACTTTGGTGTTCAACATGTAAAAAGACCTTGGAAAACATTCAGTGTGCATTTCAACACATTACAGATGCACCACATCATCCCAACACCATGGTCGATCACATAAGCTGCGTCAGCTACGTGCACATCATTTATAACTGTGTGGCATGCATGGTGACCATTAATGGAAGTGATGAATTAGACAAACATTACTACTCATCATCGGAGCACCGTAAAAAGAGAATTGAATTGAACGATTTGATAGCTACCACTCAAGCGAAGAAATTCGCACAAATACCACTTCTTCCACCGACTACGACCAAAGTCAGACCTCAAGCTCCAATACCGTCATTACTATCCACCCCCATACTGATTCCGCCACTGATGCAGAATATTAACAGGCCCAGGGTTCCGTTCAATCCCCCAACTGGTAATTTCAATCACCCGATTGGTAATTTCAATCACCCGACTGGTGATTTCAATCCAGGTGCTAATTTTACTTACCCAAGAACTCCGTTTAACAATCCATACTTTCGTTTTAACAGTCGAAGTGATCATGGTTACAATTCAGGCATCAGATTTAACACTCCCAATGCGCGTTTTAACTTTCCTGTTGGTAGATGTGCAAATAGCCAAAGAGTGAATACAGTTTCTAATGCGAATCGTTGTAAATCAAATACTTGCAGTAACAATACAAGCGCTAATAAAGCTAACAATAATCGGAAGAACGATAATAAGCTGCGTCCGAACTTGGAAAGCTTCACGCAGCGCGTTAATATGCAGGAGAGACAAATAAAGTCTGATGTTGTATTAGACAAGAAAAAAACTGATGATGAAACGGATCATAGAAACATTAATAACAACAATGACAATAATGCTAAAAACAAAACTAAAAACATTACTAAAAACAATACTAAAAACAATACTAAAGTCAAAGCGGTGATTGCTAAGAAGACTGAAAAAACATGCAAAACACAAAAGCCGCAAGGTAATAAAAAGAAATAATGCGGTGAATATAAATAAATTGTAACCCAGTAATGTTGGCTTGGACGTTAATAGTATGTGGACTATACTGAAAGTTTTTGTGTAACTCATATTTACATAAGACTATTTATTCATAATGAAAGTAATATAAACTAAAAGCTCGATATGACAAAATATCTGTAAAAAAGAGAATGTGCTAACATTCGGAAAATGGTTGGGAAAATTTATTTAATGGCTGAAATGCAGATAATATATATTTAGAGTGGTTAGAAGGTTTTGAAGACTTAAAAGGGATTTCTGTAGAACAATACAGAATAAAGATGGATAGTAAATAGCTGTAGAAAAAATGTTTTACAGTGGTTAGAAGTAGATGAAGGCCAAATCATAACTGGGTGAAAAAGCAGATGAGATGTAGTCTTTGGGTTTTGTTGAAAATTTTCATAATTTTAGACAGTTGATTATAGCAGCCTCCTTTAATGTGCAACGAAAACTTGATTCTTTTTTGGAACTTCATTGGCCTTGTATTGTGCCTTTTATTGTCTGTAAAAAACATGATTCAGAAACCTGATTTTTATAAAACCGATTTTCAGTTTTAATGGACAGCCATTCACCCGCATAAGTCTGTTATATAGAGGTTCTACAGTATTAAATTTATTGCTTTTCAAAATATTCTGCTTTATATTTTTAACACTTTATTCCCTCAAACCATTTTTCAAATTAAGAGGCTCCTCACTCATCTGAGAGCATATTTTTGCTTCTTTCTCTCCGTAAATGTGAAATCTCTCATCAAATCTTTGATTTTGGGGAAAAGAAAGAAGATGGATGCCAAGTCTTGAGCTGTGGGCATGATGTGAGAGAACGCATGGCTGTTTCTGGTCTAATTTAAGTTTGTGAAGCAAAGTTTCACGAACTCAAAATGTTCGCACAAAATCTTTTGAATTTGACTCTTACCAATCCCTAAATATCCACGAATTTCATCATAGGTGATCCGCCGGTTATATTCAATCGGTCGCCTGAAAGTAGGTACATTAGAGAAGCAACTAAATTCTCCGTTCTAACGCAATACAGTGCTCGAATATGTAGTGCTTAAAATGAAGAAATATTTTGAAGCTGAACGCGCAGCACTCATACTGAAGAACATATGTTGAAAATTTGTAAAATATTTTCCTTCTAAAAGTAAAAAAAACAAAATTCAATGTTATTAATTTTCAAGAGGTTATCCTACCCTATGCTACCATTTTTTGACTGAAATTGTCCCATTGGTTTTGTTTACTCTTGTCAGTTCGGATAAGATATTTTAAATACTGTTGTTAATTTTAAATGAGTATTATATTTTTTCTCAGACATTAAAAATTGGTAGTATCTTATCTAAGTGATGATTATACAAATTGTGACAATAATATATTGTGTCATTGATAAATGGGGAATATAATGGAGAGTAGAATGAACAAAAAAACTTATTTTATAAAAAAGGTATTTTAGGAACAATGTTAATTTTAGTATAAGTTCAATGCAATTTTTGAATTTTCCAAAAGTAAGCTATGGTGAGTAATATTCAAATTACCAATTTCGCCTGCGGGTTAAGTGTTAATTATGTAACAAATTTCATGAAACCATATTGACTTCAATTTTGATCGTGAATTACTGTATAAATATTATGACTGATTGAGATTATGTTTAGGAATATTGCTATTTTTAATCTAAGACTGAACGTTGAAATGGGTTGAGATCGCAGCTGAATTTTACGAGACTGATTAGTTGAGAGGAAATAAAGGTTATAAATTAAATCCTAGACCAGTGGATGTGTTAATATGCTGATTTTATTATTGGTTTCGTCTGTCACAATTTATTACTTATAAATTGGGTGAGTGATAGCAGATTTCCATCGAGCTTCATTGAAGGCTTTAAGTGTCTGTTTATTTGTTGAAATTTACGAGATCAGTTTGGAGACTGATACTTCAAAGATCTACGGTTACTCAAAGCATGGCGTTCGACATTGATGAGAATGATGCTGAACTTTTCCTATTGGCTATTATATTAGAACATTATTAGCCTATATCGTTTTTATTTGTTCAATTCAATAATGCTGAAGATAGTAATTGTGATTTTGTAATCTTTATATTTGGTCTGATTGTGTGTGTGTTGAATTTAATAAGTTGCTGACTTAAAGTCACGAAATAATTTTGTAATTTCTTGATCTTCCACAATATAATATGTAACTATAGTCATGAATTGTATTTTTAATTATACATTGAAATATAAAAAATAAATATATTGTATTGAATTTACTTGATGCTGCAGTCATTGTAGTTGGGATTAAACCAGCCCTCAAAGGTCCTGTGTGATTTCAGTTCCTTCAGTTTTGCATGATTTCAGGCCTGCGCTCTGGGTAGGAGGTGCCTTTCTGCAAACGCATAGCTGCCCAGAAATATTTTCATTTTCGTTTCAAACTTGTTGTATATACAAATAAAAGAATGAAATATAAAAATGGATAAGAAAATGAAGATTTTGAATTGAACGTTAGTACGTAGTAGTGGGGTTATGTAGATGTTAGGATACGTGTCTCACATCCAGGGGATGGAGCTTGATTTCTACACCAATCGGATCCGGAAATGCAGGACTGTATGCCTATTAGTTAAAGCAATAATTACTTGTGATATATAATCTGTCAAGGCAATCATGTCTTCACATTGGAGATTCATATAGTCCACTTTTGTAGTGGAAATTTTCACATTGCAGGTCCGTATGCTTCACTTCACACAATGACGCTTGAGATGATCAGTAACCATATCTGTAGTGTAAATTCACGCAGAGCTCATTATTGTACCTATATGACATTATTGCACAGTGCGTTTTCACATAGCAAATTCATTTTTAGAGTTGTGTTGTATAATTTTTTTTATTTTTATTAATCAATAATTATTATACTAAAAAGAGGCGCTGAAATTGACCAAGGCACCAGCAATTATAGGCTGGCCCTGTTTGTCACAGGCGTACAAACATACTTAGTAAAACAAATAATATTTTTTCAAATATATTTTATAAGCACTGCATAAGTTCCAAAAAAACAGTTGAATAGTTAATGGTACGTAACAAGTGTAACGATAAGAAAGAACTCAGTATTTTTTATATTAACCTTTCAGACGCCCCGGCGTGCAGGCACGCGAATTCGATCTAACCACCAATGCCACGGCGTGCAGGCAC
>JAGVSQ010011901.1:0-11956 GCA_022683975.1 Rhyacophila evoluta | reverse complement strand
TAGAATTTAAAATCAATTTCCATCAAGCACCGTCAGTCGAAAATATTAATTATTTGCTATTCTGTTTTTTCATATTCCGTTATTTTTTATCGCAATCTTTTTTGAAATAAATATTTAATTCATTATTATCAGAACTATTAAATAAGTGAATTGCGTTTGGCGCTAGTATTTTGTCGATAAGGAAATAACATAATGTATTTATCACTCACTTCCGTTCTGATAATTAATAGACAATAAACATGCACGTTGTATGTGGTGCTTCTAAATAGTCCGATAAAAAACCTTGTTGTAATTTCAACAATTAGTCCATATTATAAATGATATTCTAATAGGTAATTGTAAAACCGAATATCTTCTGTAGTTCAAATTTCTTGAAAACATAATTCATCAAAAATTCATACTCAAAGAAAAACGAAAACATTTTTGTGTAGATAAAACAACAAATAATTATTGAAATAAAAGCATGTTTTTTTCTTCATTACCAAAGGTACTCACGTACATGCGTACCCCTAAATAAAACGCCACTTAGAAAGAGTCAGTAAGGGTGGGGACAAAACGGGAAAACCTATTACGCGGTTGTATTGTTTTGTGTGTGGATGTGTAACGAATTATCCGAAAGAGAATGAAAAGTAAAGATATGTGATGCAACCTTATATTTATATATTGTAACATTTTAATTAAAATATAAGGATATAATAAATTGTATATAAATGTATTAACATTTACATTGAGAAGTTGTTGTGTGAAATATTATGGGATATAATTGGCAAAACATATTTAGTGGTAAATATTTTATTACTAACAAAGAAGTGTAAACTATGAAACATAGATATCCACGACATAAAAGCTTGTTTTAAAACGTTATTTTTTACAGAGATTTTCTGTCAGCCAATAAATATTTAAGCCAATCGGGCAGTCAGTTCTGCATTTTGGAACTTAAAAGATAAATAAATCAGTAGTTGTGAGATTAGAACCCGCAATCACCGGTACCAAAGCCTGCACCATTTACTCTCAGTTATCCGATGACAAATGCATATATATGAGATATTTATTCAATAAAATTACCATAATTAATGATGAGTGGAAGGAGCAGTAAATTATTTTGAAGTGAGAGTCGTGTGTTTGAATAATCACGTTTTATAAATATATTATATTACGAAAGCCATATTAAAATATAGATAATTTGATTTAGATCAAGATACCGGACATTGAAGACTAGCGAATTGTGGATTAGCTTATAACCAATATTTATTATAAATACTTTGTGAAGACCATGTATAATGCTTTCAATTCAAATAGATACGGCGGATAATAATTTGTAGAAAGTATTTGACAAAGTAGTGTTTAATCACAATTGACTAGTGTATAGTTTATAAAAATGTCACACAGTTTTAAAAGAAGAGAAAGAGGCAGATGAAATTTACTTTAGAAAATTTTACATGTTCAACGAATGAGAATTAAATAACACTCAAGCTTGAGTTACGCAAAATGTACATATAATGGCATTTATTATAGGTAGACGGGAACCTCTTCAATACCTTAATGGTACCCCATTTCAAGCGCGATACACAGGATTTGTAAGGCTTCTGAATTAATTATTGGAGAAATCTGATATCCATGTGAGGGGAGCTTTAGGAGGAAATTGCGGACAGCTTTTGGAGAAAGTTCTTATTCACTTTATAGTGGGATACAAAAGCAGAAAATTTAGTGTTATAGTTGTTGTGAGATTCAAATCTGAAAGATTTGCGACATAAAATAAAATGAAACGTAATTTAAAGACGTATTGGACAGATATATCTGGGAGAATTTGATATTAAGTAAAATTACACCGTAATTTTGAGAAGGTTTTCATTAAAAAAAAATCTTGAAAATCTAACTATTCATTACGTTATTCACAATAGCATTTCACTAATTCAAGCATGACAGAACAATACCTTGTATACAGAGCAGCAAAAAAAAAGGATGAAATGAACTGGATAAACATATTAAATCAAATTAAGCATTTTTAAATGTAGAAATTAAAAATATTAATTTATTTAATATTATCATTGAAATAATATAGAATTTGAAGTAAGTAGAGTGATAATACAGTTTGTGTATTGTGGTATACGAGGTATTGTTTCGACATGAAAGATATACATGTGCTTGATTTTTAGTAGAATGTTATAATTGTATATTTTGAATTGAAGCATTGGATTGAGTAAGTAATTGACTCAAGTTTTTAAAAATCTTTTAGACACTTTAAAAATAACATTTCACACAAACGAGAAAAAATATATCATCGATCAAAATATACAATAACATTTTAAATTTACTGCATTATAATGTATTTGTTATTAAAATGTAATTTTGAATAAATAACGATTGTATACTTTGCAAAGTATAGAAAATGGCAAAGCATATAGAGTTTTACTGTGATTTTTTAAAAACAAGTAAGCTATTTATTTAATTCATTAGAAAAATAATTAACCATACAAGTTATACGATCCAAATATCTCACGGTTTGAAGTTGGTTAGAACTACATTATTTATTAAAATAACTAAAGAACGATAGAATTTAAATGATCATATAAATAAAATTATTATTTTTTAAAACTTTTATATGAACTCTTATGACCGGTAAAAGTTTTTATCTTTTAGTATAATATTTACAATTTATATTTGGAGTGAAGATAAGTAAAAGATAATAATTGTTCTATTGGTCCTGTGGTGTATAAATATTGTACTTTTACATTTGAAATCTATACAGCGTAAATGTTTTCGTAATAATACAAGACGAAACAGTGAGAGTTTTGTAAATTTATTTATTTTGAAATCGGAAACTGTTTATAAACGGTGATTGCTGAAAATTGAAAACGTGTTTGTGACTGTGACGAAAACCAACATGCGTGAGTTAAGTAATATTTTGAAAGGATGAATTATCATATAGTAAAGATAAAAAAAAACCGCTTCAAGTTGAACAGCTTGTTATATGTCTTCAGAATAGAAGGAATGTAGGTGGCCAGTTTCATTAGAGTGATTTCGCATTCATCACCTCAACAATGGAAAGTCATGTATATGATACAAAAGGGTTAAAGTATTGTTCAATGGAAGAAAGGGACGCTCTAGTTTGGTTGTATTGTTGTATAATACGGTTTTATCTTTTTGTGAATATATTCAAAGATCTAAAATACAATACAATAGCGAATAAAGACTAGAAATCCTTTACTGTATAGTTTAAAATCTGTCTATTTGTCACAAATCTCACTGAGTTTTCTGTTACTAATTTCTTTTGTTGAGTATTAAAAAATAACTAACCTACATTGCTTTCTTCCAGTAAATGTAGACTCAGAAACATGTTCGTATATGAAATGATTGTTTTCCTTACCTGAAAAGAAACAAATAAAAAAATTAATTATCTATACTAAAATTCAAATAAACATTTTAAAATGATCATTGGGATAAATTAGCATATATTATAAAAAGATAATAGATATGGGCAAGAGTATTAAAAATAATAAAATTCACGCAGAACATTTATAAAGCTATATATTTTAATGATTGATAATTAAATTAAAATATGCAAAACTATTTATGAATGTTTAAACGTATATATATTTAAATGAAGTATTTTGATATTCATAATTTACGGTGATAATGCTCTAAAATACAACTGAATACTTAGAGAAAATCCATCACCGTATAGTTTCGTTTAAAATATAGCTTTAAGATATTTGAAGAAAAAACTAAATTTGCAAATATCAATCCACATGGATGCTTAGGAATTTGTAATAATTGATTATTGATAGAATATATGTAATAATACGACATGTAAAAGAGAGTTTAAGTAGAAATACTATGTTAGGGAAATTCACAACATTAAGACGTGTAATTCTGAGTATTTTTATTCTACATGATTTATGACTAAGCTTGAAAGGGAAAATAATCTGACGTATTTAAATATATAAAGCAATAGAAGGTTAAAACAAAATGAAAATAATCCGCCTTGGTCATTTATTGACAGTTGTAGGATAAATTTAAACCCCTTCTAGTACGGTATGCATTGTAAGCCTACTAAAATCGGCCTCAGTGGACATGACATCAGCACAGCCTATAATGCGATTATCTTAAACAACAAGCGATCTAACGAGACTTTTCAAAGTGACCAACGATACTCATTTATTGTTATCGGTTGAATTTTAAATCTACGATGAAATTGCTTATTTAACTCTTGCCTTAATATGACGAAAGCAACGGTGCTGGAACTGAGCGTCCAGTAAAATATACGTTTTAGACTCAAATAATGCACAATAATTATTTTATATAAGTGCAAGAAATGAAAAATTAACGGTAAAAATAGAAAGGCGACATTCCAAGGTAGATATCACTGCAATGAGCATTTCATCCAACCACACAGAATGCTCCCACTCTTTCCCTCTGATACGCAATACAAATAATTTAAATGAATGATTGACCCTGCTCAACACGCATACTAACAATCGCATATGCGAGTCCTAGGCTCAACACAAAATAATTATTTCTTTTGATATTTATCATTGTTTTGTGAGTCCCCGAAATTTTCTACTTCGTGTTGACCTATAATGTTTATTTAAAAACTTATTTTAGAATTCAATTATGTTATGTATTATTTATTTAAAAAGTAGCCTAAATACTTCGCGAGGAAAAACTTTTAGTCGTTTACTATTTTTGGAAAAGCAGAAATGTTTCTGCTCTATTGTCAACTTAGTTGTCAGTATTGTCTGGCGATGTTATATCCGGTTGACCAACGCTCGGTTAAAAAGTTAAATCTGGAACGAACAGTTTGTACCCGGTAAAGATAAATTGATGCATATGATATATTATATAATACAATCATAAATAAAATGAAATTATCGTTTGTGATTTTTTTACAGAGAGGTGATATTTTAAAACTTTAATTAACTTTAGTTGTATATTAATTAAATAAACATAATATTTTGATCATGGCTATAAAATATCCTTTTATCATTAGCGCTTCAGCTTGAGATAAGGTTTAGTTTCTTCAAAGCAAATTATAATTCTTCCGTTTTAAGCCGTGTTGTAAATAAATGATGTTACTAAATATTTTTAAATTGCTTTATATTTTAGTTCACCATCGATGTAACAAGCACTCTATCTTCTTCCAGATTTAAATAATGTACAGCTTCTACTAAATTTTTTTATCATTAATGTAAATAGTATGTATAGTCCATTGCAGATACAAATTTTTTATGATGTCCTCCTTACGATAAGAATGGAAGATCATGTTATAGTGAAGTCATTTATATTATGTATGTATCACGAATTGGACGTCGATAAGCCCTTAGTAATAATATATTCACCATATTCTCGTAAATATAATACAAACAATTAAACCGATATAAAGATCAATAGATTTTTTTTATCTCACTTACTTAAAGTTATCTTAAATAGATTTAAGCCCATTATTTATTCAATTTAATTTTATTCTCCTATTATTAGACAATTTATTTAAATACTTGGCTCTATACAATAAGCCTCTCGGTGATGATGTTAAAAGCTAAATTTGAAACAGTTGATATCGAAATGGCAGCCAAAGTAATATGAGAAAATTTAGTAACTGTTCACTGTTTAGGAGTTCTTGTGACAGACATATAGATACACACGTATTGTCTGTTTTATAATATCGATATAATACTAATGCATAATTTTGTTTCATTTTATTACGATTTATTGTAAGTGTCAGAGGTTAAAATATTTTAAATGGCCTATAACGAAAGTTAAATTAAGATAACAAATCTAGATAACGTTTAAGTATCAAAGTTAAATATTGTTATATAGCTAATTGTTCAAGAAAGTTTGAAAACACCAGCCATTCGACCTGTTTCATAGTATCAGATGTTTAAATGATTTATAATAACAGTATGTCTGTGATACTACGTTGTGAAAAATAAAAACAATCAACATATACGAGCATGAAAAAGTGATTATAGAATATATATATGTAAGTATTTATAGTAAACATAGAAGGAGGAATAAAAGGAAATAATAATTATTTATTATGGTGTGTTTCCAAACAAAGTATTATGGTCCAAGCATGGTGGTCAACTAAAAAAATAAAAACATAAGAGTACAACAAGCGCGAAAAAGCTTGACGTTGCTAAATTATCGTTCCCATTGTTTCGTAGGGGTGAGTCCAAAGGGTGCGTTTTCAGTTTATGAAAAAACAAACAAAAAAGAAATACGTTTCATGTATTGCGAATAATATCACATTCAAAGCCATTGTCTGTTCGTCAGTGCGATATTTTTTATGATTTGTTTTTAAATTCCCGCGAGATTTCAATGCGATAAGTCAAATATCATTTGTTTTAATAAATATTCATACGTCTCTTTTAAGCTCACTGATGTATAAAGCAATAGTATTGTCTAAGCGTTATGTACATATTTTATACGTCATAATGCGCTTGAGGAGATAATTTCACACATTTTATTTTATTATACAATTGGTATGTCCAGTGCTGTACGGAAAATTCATAAGACGTATATTATAATGGCCCCTTGGTGGCGTAATCCTTAGAATCCCATCTGTTAGATTTAAAAAAATTAAAAATGCAGGACTGGATACACATTGGGTTCAGCAATTGTCTGATAAATAATGCTTGCGAAAAATAATCTGTCAAGACGTCGTCACATTGCGGAGTATACAACATGTACAAATTATGTTTTAATACAAAAATGTGCCGATGATACACGAGATGGCCAAATTTGAAACTACATTACATTACAGAGTGAATTAAACCGAAAAATCGAGTTACGTGTTCCTGAAATATTAGCGAAAATTTGTTTAATTGTTTAGAAAAACCACAGAACCTTATAAAAAACTAGGAAATTAGTGAAAATTAAACTTCTAAGCGAAATATTTTTTCTCTCTTTGATTTCCCTTATTTTTCTTAATATCCTTCTGAACAATTTAACGAATGTATAATATTATACGTATTATAAACTTATGACCATCAATATTAAGATACATTTCCAGTTAATCAAGAGAAATATGCTCCATGTTATAGCAAGAAAAAGAAAAACAATATTACATAAAATACTTGTGATATTTTACTTCAAATTCATTTTTTTAAACAATATTTTGTAAATATGAAACTTCCATTTATTTAATACTGTCAATGAATACGATTGATATCATAACACGTAGAGTATTATTGTATTATATGTATTTTGAATGGTGTTGAATACAATCTAATAAGCTTAAAGAATAGAAAATTGTCACTTAAAACGTAAATACAGTATTGTATTTTTCGCTGAACGAAAAAGAAACATCGAAACAATCCAAAATGAACGAATCCATGCACATGAATACAAATCGATTGTAAATAGCTGAATACGTTCAATCTCATAGCACTCACTACAAAACAGAAACTCCATTATTTGTTCTCTTTTAAAATCCACGCGATGAATTACAGCGTAGAAACCTACTAGGTACTACAGTATAAAAAGGAAAACTGGAAAATCCTCCAGTACTCAAATCAAGTAGCGGAAATAGGTTGCGCAGGTAGGAAAAGCAATGCTTACAATGAAAGCTCAAAATATATCGAATTATTATTAACACATTCGAAAAAGCGTACATCTTAACTAGGAGATATCTAAGCTTAAAATCAAATCTTTTATATACAATTTTAAATAAAAAAATATACCATAAGGAGTGACTAATTTTTTTGACGTGATAATTATTATTATACTCAGGAAAAAACTCAGGCGCTATCCGGTTAGCATCAAATAGAGCTCCTTTTCCACCCGAGTACCATTACTCAGCTAAGGTTAACAAAATTGTATATTTAAGATTAACTGTAATATGATTTCAATATTCAAGTCTCTTTCAGTACTCAAGAAGAGTATATTTATTTTTAAATATATCAATATTTTAACAAAAATACGGAAATAAGTCATACGACTTACGTACAATGTAAATGTATACAAATTTGATTCGTTTAAAACAATCATAAATTTATAAACATAGTGATGATTACTTGAAAAGTAAATCTATTGACGTGCCAAAAATTTTAGGTGCATTTCCTACTTCTTTTTTTATTTTGAGGGGTACTTATATTAAGTTTGAAATTAAGTACATTATATCACTTGAATTCTCTAGCTACGAGCGATAATTGGTATAGTAAATTGTGGTTTACACGAAGTAAAATGAACGTGAGATAAATATTGCCAAGAAAAACTTGAGCAATTTCTGTAGAAGTAAAACTGCACAGGTAAAACCTAGATAGTCGCTGCTTATTTCGAGCTGCGAGGATAAATAAATTGTCTGTTTGTTTGTTTTGTGTTGTTGCTCGCGAGCGCCTCTGGAAACACAAATAATTCCGATAAACGCTGTTCATCGTTATTCCTACTTATCTACAGACAAAAAAGCTCTTCGCGCATTCCGTCGCCGAACGGTAGTTTTTTCTCTTTTGAGAGCAAAAACAATCGGAATAATCAAATCGAACGAGTTATAGTATTGCATATTCAGTTATAGTTTTAGACAATTTATTATTATTTGTATGCAAGATGCCTTTAATATACTTTCCAATACTTTTAAGTAAGATAGGTTTCATCCAAAGACTGTTTTACCTTAATAATTTTAACTAAAATCCATGTCGACGGTGCGTTCTTAATATCAATACCGATAAAACTAGGTATTTAAAATGACAAAATAAAGAAAGTTAAATAAAACGTAAGAAATAAATAGCCACCGAAGCACAGTGGGATTATTATATGCATAGCTGTCATTTCTGTATAGCTTTGACAGGCATGTTAATAGCAGTGGATAAATTAGTAATGCAGTTAAATATTACTTGTATGTGTCAAATAACTAAATGTTCATATGAAAAATAGTACACATATTTAAAAACTTTAAAAGTTTGTGCAAATATGATGAAAGTGGATTCTATTGTGTAGGATAAGAAGAGTTTGAAGGATAAAAATGATTCTGTTCATAATTTAACTATTTTTGAATCTCTACAAATTGCTCCTGTGACCTGACAGTCAGATTAAACAAAAAAGCCATTCCATGGATCCCGTTTTTCTTAAAGTGGTAGAAGGTACAAGAATTGTCAAAAGTTGGGATGTGTATTGATTTATTCGCTATTCGTCCAACGATTGTTACGTAAACATGAGGTTAGGTTAAATAATAATAATATTTTTAAAACTATAATATAATAATAAAGTTAATGCCTTTTCAAAGAGACTTCCGGTAACAGGAATGTACATAAAATTGAAAATGTATGCAAGAGCTTAAAATATAAATGACGACACATAAAATTCAAATAGAACATTTGAGTCACCACATTTTGTGAAGTACCTGAACGGTTGGACGATAATGGACTGAGGAATTGGCTATTAATCTTACACGTGCTGGAAAACCAGTCACATGAATATTTAAAATGATTCCGTGAACAAACATTCGCAATTCATCTGGATCAATTTAGAATTCAGACCATGAACGGATCGGATAACGGATCGGATAACGAATCGTCCTTATATTTCAGAATATTACATTTTATTATAATAATTATTGTATAAAAATAATCTTTGATTATTATTTGAGGGAGGTTTTTTAAAAGTGAACTTATTAAAATAGAAAATGACCAAACGTATTTTTCGTAAATAACAACCATTTGACATGCCAAAAAATATTAAAATTTGTTATTTCGTCTTCGTAAAAAATGTCTTCAAAATATTCTCCTTCAATTTTTACATAGTGAAATAAGTTGACTTTGAAAATAACTCCCTCATTTAACCTCCTAAAATAACAATTTAAATGAGATATTTCACGTTATAATTTTTTAAATTTTTTCACTGCAGAGAAAAGCATTTATACTAACAGATATATAATTTTCTTTTCGTAAGTTCAATTTCATACAAAACTAAATCATCTTTTACAGCGGGTTTTTAAAACTACATTTTTTTGAAAATTGCAATGGTGAGTGGATATATATATACACTCGTGCGTATTGAACGCTGTGAAATGTTTAAAAGCTCATGTTCTATAGCTTGTAATGTATACTGAAATTTAGGACTTCGATGTTCAACAGGCGAGAAGAATTGACTATAAAATTTATTCGTAAAATACAATGTACATTTAAATTTTAAAATTATGAACATCCATTTATCCCGCATATGTAAATATAGTACGACCTAGTCTTACATTATCTTTTGCTGAAGATGTTAAAAAACGAAGTGCGTTCGTATTTGAAGTATATAAACACCAAACGGTTTCAAGAAACTTATGTGTAATATTGTAACATTATATTAGAATGTCACATTAAAAGTAAAGAAAATATCGATTAAAATTACAAAAATAACGTATTAAATTCATTTTCTAGTCTGAAAAAAAAATTACGAGTAATAAATGTAACAAAAATATGAAATGGGTTTGCCCTCAAATGATACTACGTTATACCATTATATTTTTTTGATAAAGCTTTATATTTGAACACTAACTACATACTACAATGAATTGTGTACACTTTGTAAATAAATAAAAAAAGGCTTATGAATTTGTTTTGATATATTGTAATTGTCAATATTTTATCCAGATGGTTCTCACTCGCAAAATTAAATGCCATTTTAAAGATGTTATTTTTACAATATTTTAGTGAAGAAATCAAAAAATATAAATATTTTTTTTTTCTGATTCCACCTCTGTGTCAGGTATGGACCGGAAAATCCAAGTAGGTTTCGCGGGAAATCACGTCGTTATGCGAGAAATTACGAAGGATTAATTTTCAATGCGTTGCCCACATTGTCAAATATTGTCGGGTCCCGACATTATGATAATAAACCTCAGAAAACCGTTAAGGCTTGGATGGGGAGCGTTTCAAAACGGTTTTAATGCATTCAAAGATTAATATCACATTTCATTCCAGCATTTATGTATATGCAAATATTTGTGGTTGTTTACAAGGAGGTTGTTGATACAGCGTTTAGAGTGTTCTGTATTTCATACCGAGCAAACTGTAAGCTTATGGAGCAACAGTATTTTCTTTAAACAGAATACGTTACTAAAACCAATTTTAGTATTTCAGTAACAGAAGAAGACTATGAATGCCAAATGTATTTAAAACAACTTATCTATAAATCTTTGTGATAATTAACAAATTGTTTTTCGATCACTTATTATAATTTGTGTAAAATTACAAAATATAGAGATGATATAGAGCTATACTTATAAAATGTTTTCATTATTTTTGAAAAATTATAACTTATTTTAAGTATTTTACCTATTTATTAGATCTATAAATAAAAAAATCCTTATAAGTAGATGAAATACAAATTAAGATACAAAAAAATTCGACGTATTCAAACATTTTTGAAAAATATAAAGAACGACTTCTGAACGAGTGCTAGGATCAAGATACTTTTAGTTTTAATTAAGGTTTAAATGACTAATTAAAACTCCACAAAAGACACCATTTAATACATTGAAACTATGTATACGTATAAGCTCATTAAATTCCTTTTGTTGCAAATAGATAATTTAAATAAGAATTTTCTATATTTTTAACAAGTAGTTCTCGCATTAAATCACAAAATACAGCAAATATATACATACAAGTATAAATCGACCATACAGTTTTTTTGCATATAAACTCTAGAAATCGCATAGAAACGAAAGCTCTCGAAGGGAAAAGCTTAGCTCTAGACAGTGTCAATAAAACGATTTGAGTCGGGCACAACGTGCGTTCGTTTAGTGAAAAACTCTCATGGTAAAAATCTAGAATTGAAAGTCGAAAAATAAATTTAGATGCAGTGAGAATCTAAAACACATGTTTCTATCTACTACATACTGAATTATTCAGTAAGTATAAATATAAACTTACGATTTTCGATGAAACACCATACCTTTTTATACTTGAATCATTCGAGTAAATAGCAAATTATAAAAATTAAAAAAATAAATAAATAAAGAAATTAATAC
>JAGVSQ010011899.1:0-11957 GCA_022683975.1 Rhyacophila evoluta | reverse complement strand
ATTTTAATATGTTTTTGATATTTTCGTCATAACCATATGTATGTCGTGTTGTTAACGTATTAAACTTGTAATTTGTGTCCAACATGCAATAAATAAATAAATAAAACACTGCTCCCACAAAATATGTTAATTAAAAATGGCTTATAATTCATCGTTTAATATTATATTAACTCATTTTTAGATCAAAATGATTTCATGTTTTAGATATTATATTTATGTTTATTTGGTTTAAAGATTCTGTCTTATAGCGTATTCAGACAATCGACAAATTTAAAAAAAATCACACTTTTTCGAACCCATTTCCATTCATATGTTGCAGAAAAACTGTTATTTATATTACTTTCATCCTTGCAAGAAGTCTATTTAAATACCTCCGACATCGTGGGGTCCATGTGGTATAATAAAAAAAGGTAATTCTCTGAGTGGGTTAAGTTAAAATGTGCATAAAGGCGAATGTTAAGACACCGTGAAAGGTTTTGTATTGTATTATATTTCAACTAGATGAGTTATTTTTGTACTTTCAGTACAGCCGTCGCATCAATATTTAACCTATGGATATTTAATTAATTGAAATATAAGTATATTGTCGTTTTTAGTCATTGTTAGGCGACATGATACATACCTTATAACAAGGTTTCCCAAACTTTTTCTGCACTGGAACACTTCGCAAACCCGGAAATTTTAACTCAGCTTATTTTCGGGTTGAACAAATTTTATTATCTCCCCGGTTAACGTAGTCGGTAGCGTGCGCGCCTAGCAATCCGTGAAATGCGGGCTCGATTCCCCATCTGATCGGATTTTAAAAATCCGAATATGCAGGACTGGATGTCCATTAGGTTAAGCAATTGTCTGACAAGCGATTCTCGTGAGAAATAATCTGTCAAGATGTCTTCAAATTGCGGAGATTCATATACTCCACTTTCGGAGTGGATTTCTTCACACTATGTGGATTCATATGCTTCACTTTGGGAGCGAACATCGGATAGATAAAAATAATAGTAAAAGATCTTTAAATATGTTGTAGTGTATAAAATCTTTCCAAATTGTTGCGGACCACCTATTCAGCAACATAGTTTGGGGAACTCTACCTTATAAGTTTGTAACAAAATGTATGTGGGAGTGGAGTAGCTACCAAGGAGCAGTTGGAGCGAACTGCTTCAGGAGCACGAATCATGGGGGGCGTAAGTTCTGGTAGGAAAATTTAAAGGTAGCGTGAGAGATAAAAAGTATTCGTCACCTTAAAAAATATGCAGCGGCGCTGGAGTTGGCTGGGGCACGTACTACGGATGCCTTAATACCACATAAGTTTTACGGGTTTTTCTTAAATAACTTATTAAGATAAAACGAATTGGGTAAATTAAACACAAGTTGTAGTCTTCACGTACTTTAAGGTTATTTCTATTTAATATTTTGACTTTTACTCAAAATCATTAAATATACGTATTTTGTGACTCATGTAAAATCTGTTCTATGTGGGTCATGTCCTTTATCATTTCTACAGTCGATTTGAATCACCGCAATGTCATGATACGTCTTGACTGATTATTTTTCACAAGAATTGGTTCTCAGACAATTGCACAACCTAATGTGTGCAGATGTGGAATTCGATCCCACATTCCACGGATGTGAAGCGCGCACTCTAAACTCTACGCTACCGGGGAGAATTTCATTAATAGCTACTAAACACAATCAATTGATGACGGTCGGGCCTGGTTTCGCTCAGCGAGCACACTTATGATTAAGGCCTTTGTTTCGTGAATCGATGTGTCATTAGAAATTCAGATACTTTTACTCAATTATTATGATTTTTCTTTTATTTTCAATGCGTTAATTGTTATTTTGCTATCAGTGTGGAAATAGTTCGTGCATTAAAAGTTTCTATTTTGTATTTTACTCGCTGCAAAATTTATATGGTGACACATTGCGCGAAATTGTACACCTCCAGTGACGTAGATCGACTCCATAATATATTTTTACTATAAAATACACGATTCTTCTGTCATTTTATTTATTATTTTTTATTTATGTAAACCAGGTACGAATATCTTTGAGAAAATCTTAAATTGAGACTGTAAAGTTATGTTCACTAAAGCTACACAAGATTTAAATCCCTATGCTATTTAAATTTTACACAAATTCTGTAAGCGTATACCCCCCTTATTGAAATTTATGTCGAGTTTCATCCCGACACAATCTCCCAAGAACAAGTTTGGAATGTATTGATGTGAGTGAAATTTATATTCCAATTAAGACTTTTATATGGTCCACTTTCTGTTGGAAAAGTCTTCTAGTTTGCTTGTCAATAACAATAGCATTATTTTTTACTTAAACTTTATGCACATATCGTATTTGACGACCTGTTGTCGATTTGATGTGGGAATATTTTATATATGTTATATTTATACCTAGGGCAGATTGGGCATAATATCCCGTGTTGATAATATGCTATAGAAAGTAGGATAGTAATTTCAGTTATATTTAGCATATCATGTGAATATTAATGACAAAATTTCAATAAAAATGTAGTAAGGTAATTTTAAGTCAGTCTGACCACCTTCTGAAGGCATTATAACTACAATGCTCATGGTTAAAACATCTGAAGAGCAACCATGGAAGATTGTTTATCACTCATAAAATGTACGACCAATTCCAAGATTTGCTGCATCATACGGTTGGCATGATGATCGAAGCTGTTCATAGAACATAACAAATCAACGTACCTAACTTCAAACCTAAAATTATATTTAAGGGTGTGGCGACCTAAGTTTTGGATGACAGCTACTGAGATATTCTAAAATTTACATTACACGTCTCGCTATACACCCGACTAAAGCCGGATATCAGGACTAAGTGAGTGACGGAGGGCTCTCAAATATAAAAATACTTTAATTTAATATTTAATAAGGTTTATCATCGGCACGATACGCCACCATTGGCAAAATCAACAAACGAGCAAACGGATTCCGAGTCTCCGGAGCATGACGTCGTTCGTCTCTCGTCTCCCGGCGACATCCTCGGAAGAAGTTGAACAAATGACATAGCTTCTGTCACACGTTTGTCGTCATAGCACGCTGCACACACAAAAAGAAACGTAACTGAGACTATATTGCACCGGCAATACAATGGGATACCCAAGAGAGAGTGGTTTTCAAACTTTTTTCCAAGCTATTGAAGCGTTCCTCTTCAACTGGTTGCATATAAACTGGAATATGTCTTAAAGAATTTATAAACAACAAATTGATATAAAAAATATAACATAGAATCTAGAATGCATATTTTAGAAATTTCATTTATGTTTTACATTTTTCCGACAATTTTTAGACAAGAGAATTTTGATTGATTGCAGCGTACGTTAAATAATCACATAACAATTATATTTGTAATATTATGTACCGATAGTTTTACAAATTTGACAATGTTGTTAAGAGAATACTTATAAATCATGATATACATAAATACTGTGTATATATAGGTAGGTGGCTACATTTGGACTTATATTTTTACAATTTATTTTATTGATGTGATTGTATTATACAAATTTGGTAACTAATAACTAATAAAATACAGTATAATGTTTGCTGCGCACTCTTATTTGAGTGATTTCACCGATTATTTTGATTTCTGGAATTTTTCAAACAATGATCAAACTATATTTTCTTAGTGGATAGAAAAAATAAAGATTTACAAAATGATTTAAGCCTACAAATCAAGTTACGTGTTCCTACAATATTGGCCACTATGTTAAAAAGAACTGTTTTGCGTCCACACACTTATTTTAATGATGGTTTTGCCGACAATGCTTGAGAATAGCTGGTTTGTGTTCATCTATCTGTTAAAAGCCGAGTAAAAAATAACTTGACTCACGCAAACGAATTGTTTTACACGATCTGAAATAGTTTTAAAAACAAAAGCATTCATCATTCTAACATTGATGAAGAACACAGATTTTTGGTTGAATTTCATACTACCATCGATCACGCTGACACTCACCATGGTTCAGTGGATAGCGTGGGCGCTTGTAAATTGTGGGTTGCCGTTTGAATCCTCGAGAGGTAGATTTTTTCAGTGTGATGGAAGTCTTTAAAATGCCCCCCCTCTCTCCCGCCGATTCAATTCCTCCCAATAATTCTGGTTTCTTGTTTTTTAGGTCTCTCTCGCCCTATCTTGAATTTTCTACTTTCATACAGAATTTTTTGTCAATGTTTTAAAAAATTTGCCGCCTCACAATATTTTGCGCCTATTTTCGCCGCTCTTTACGTGATGCCGCTTGATGCAACTGCATCTCTACTTCATATCACAACACGGCCCTGATCCCGTAGCTAAATCACAATTTACATACATTTAAAACAAGTATTTGGAGGCAAAGTATCAGCGAATGATAAGCGATCATCAACCATTACTCGCCGTAGAAATTCAATAAATATGATAAAAATTGAAAATAAAATAATAATGAGGAAAGATTGGATGATCATTGGGTTCAGCAACAGATTGACAATTAATACTCATAAAAATAATCAGTTAAGATAAATCTTCAAATGTTGGAGATCACTATGCTTCATATTTGGGGTGAACATGGGAAGAAGTGAAACTTTATGACCTAATTACTTTTAGTTTCAATAAGTCATTAAAATTGACTAAACAAATAAACGCAAATACTTAGAATTGGAGGTCACGAGTACGAGTTCTATAGATTCAAAATTAACGTATTAATGTGCATTCATAAGCAGAATATGGATAACCTATGAATTGAGAGATTGGTTAATAACTAATTATCATGAAAAACTATCTAACAAGTTAAATCTTCATATTGTACAGATCCATATTTAGAAGAGGAGTTGGTAAAAATATCCTTTGTGTCATGTTAATACTCTTAAATTATAATTAATGATGTTAGCAGTGTATGAAATAAATAGAATTGAATATATTGAAATATGTTTAGCAGTACCCGATTAAAACTGTAAATCTATGTGTGAAATGGGCAATGGAAAGGTTTAGAAAATATAGTGGAAACCGCTTAACATAAAACTGAGAGGATCAAAATATTTTTTATACTGAAAGTCAAATGGAAAAAAAAGTTCACCAATGTTTTCTATTTCCTCTATGGCATTGGCTTTGCCTTTGCCTAAAGATAAGCAGTACTTATTAAGTAGTATTTAGTGTTTGAAAATTATAAATCTAGTGAAAAAGAATAAAAAATCTGGGTGACGATGTGACTACCGATAATAGACGCATTTTGTTCATTCGAGGTATGAATTTTTTTATGTTAACAATTCTTTTTTTCATGTTAATAGAAAAAAATGTACAAAAATACATGGATTTTGTGAGGACATAATTTCCATATCATGGTTTTAATTAATGCTACCGAGGACTAAGCCACGATTAAGTCTTATCTTGAATAGGATCAGAAATAAATGAAACAACAACATTGTATTTACAATTAAATAATTATTTTTCTTATTGCAATATTTTAATGTCGAAATACAAACCAAATCGATTATGCATACTATTCATTACACTCTTGCATTTCTCACATCAAACACATAGTTCATGCACATCACTTATTAGGTATCCTATTAAAAATTTCGAGTCAAATGATAATTTCAGTACATATTGTCAAATATAACAGTGGCTGAGTACTTTTATGAAACTTTTGTATTGTATGGCTTTGTTAATGATATAATGACCTATTCAAGTCGCAGTCTTAGATATTACTTTCATGTAATAGTTGGAGCCATAATAAGTAAAATTTAAGCCAATTTCGAGGACTGTTAAAATTCGTGATTAGGAGTTTGCTGAGAAATCCATAGGAACTTCATGTTTATTGCCATTGGTTATTAGCCTCTTTATTTTTCATACCATACATAAAAGATACTTGCAACAACTTAAGCTGTCTAGTAATGCATTTAGAGAGCCCGGAGAAAACAATTACTATGTATTTATGAAATTCAAAAATCAAATTAACATCTTTATGGCAAGGGTGTATAACCACATAAGTCACAATTTTATTGTTGATTCTATGTCGGTAAAATTCTAAAAATTTATATGTGATTACATCAGTCAAAAACTGTTTGGAAATTGTTTTATTATAAATAAACATAATCACATAATCGAACATTATATTTTTACTGCCTCTAACCCCACTAATGTTTAATGATTTTTATCATCCACTGCCTTTCGGAAACTTGGCTGATATCGATCCAAAATCATAGGATTGGATAAAAATTAGAAGAAAATATAATTTTATAGAATATTTTGACTTATGTGATCATTCACCATGGCCTTATATATGACAGTTGAGGTTGAATGGTCAATGCAGTTATTGCTATTATTTCACTTTAACAATCTTGCCATGAAGTTGAATGAATATTTAGAACAAAAATTCTAAATTATTTTTTACTAGAACAATTCCAATTTCAATTTAAAAATATTGAAATAAATGTTTCAGACTCTATCAATATTCCAAAAAGTCTATGATTCAAGTACATTATACTTTATTTATTAGATAGTAAAAAAAAAGCACAATAACTACTCTACTAAAAAGAATAAAATATATACTATAATTTTAGTGTATATTTTGAAACTGAATTTATTGGAAGTACGTAAACTGTTAAGTTTTTATTGCCAACGTTAGTTTTAAGCATAATAATATAATAAATACTTATAAGGCATAATATAAAAGAAAACAGTTAAAACTAATTTACCTTAGCATATTTTTCCAGAGCTAAACATCCTTTTACTATAGTAATGAAACAAGTCTTTTGATATTAAAGAAAAACAATAAAACTTTTTATGAAACCAATTTATGATTGGGATGCAGCAACTAAAAAAAACTTATTGAAGTCTAATTATAATAGAAAAATTGAAGAATCGTGAAGGAAATCTACTTATTTGAAATGAATTAACTTCAGTATGGATGGTTTATGTGGCATGGCATCTTCGGGGTGTATGTATACAAATTTTAGATACATGTGAGTTGGAAATCAGTTTCCATTAAAGTGCCAACAATTAATAATGTTAATTGTTAAATAAAATGGTGCGTCAATGAAGTAGCTAAATGAGTTTACTCCGACACTGAAGACGGCCTGTTTAAACCTCAAAGCTAGATAAAAATATGCAACTGGATGCCAAATTGATGAGAATTAATTAAAAACTAATATTTGTGTGATATCTTCACATTAAGAAGGTCCAATTCTAATAAATTTCTTGGCTGTATAAGCCTAATTATAAGTTCAAAGAATATTATTTTTCTATATATTCTCCGATACATATCTATTACTTGCATGAACTTTTGCTCTATAAACCAACAAATATTTAGTTTTACAGATATATCCTTAATCTTAAATTTTACGGATTAGGCAAATACATGGACTCGGCGTGCCATACATACAGTATTGTTTATAAAAATTCATGTTTTCCCACATACAAATCAACCACAAATTTTCTCTACTTACTCACAAATAAAAAGATTTGACTTAAATATTTTCATTTTATTAGATTAATCAAATATATATAAAGTTACGTCATACTAAAACTGTTTTTACAAGGTTTTTTAACCTTACTATCAAATACTATAAAATGCTTCCGTTGAAAATGACACCTGATTGACAGATTGCAATAAAAAACGAATATAAAAAATTAGACTACATGGCAGAAAACCTATCACTTAAACTAGTAGCTGTCAAATGTGGCGTAGGAGTAAAATTGATTCCTGGTTGAGGCTGTCCTGTATTTGCAGCTGCGCCTCCTTCGAAAGCTCTGCCTTGTATCGTAGCTATTTCTTTCTGCAATCTCGGGTTCAGAACCCGCTTCATGGAACGTCCTGACCTGTTAGACTGTGCACTTCTTCGCGATCTATTCGAGGTGGCGCTTCCTGGGCCTTTCCTTCTCGGCATAGAGCCACCTAACGCTGCAGCAAGTTGAGCTAAGCTTCTACTATCTAAATAACCTATGCCGGCATTACTATTTCTACGTCTTCGTAAAGGGCGTCGGCTGTTAGCTACAGATAATTGCTGTGCGGCATTTGTACGTAACGCAAATTCGTTTGCAACACTAACTGTCAGTCCGGTACTGAGTCCTTGTGAGCGTGTGAATGTCTGTGAACGTATACCTCCTCCACGGGAGTTCTGTGCTCTCAAAAGCTTATCATTGAGGGTATCTCTGCGCTGGGCACGTGCTATTAGGTCAGATCGTAGACCAATTCTGCTCTGTGGTGCATTTTGACGAGTTGTTAATCCGCCGCGTTGTATTAATGTCTGTCGGAAGTTTCCTCCCCGTCCCCTGCCCCTTGTTGCGAGTGCTTGTGGTTGATTATTGAAGCGTGTGCGGGAACGTGATCTAGAGCGTGACATTCTGTTTCTTGACTGACTTCTGCTTCGACTTCTGTTGTTACCAACCGTGTTGTTGTTATTCTGGAAGCGGCCACGAGATGTTGAGCGGGATCGTCTGCCACCATTTTGAGCTGAAATAACAGACACGTATTAAACAATGAATTAAATTAATTTGATTATTATATTATAAAGCAAGTAAAAGCAGAGCCTGGTCGTTTCTTTATAGAATTACTAGTAAATATTACTGTAATTAATTACTATGCCACACATAAAAGAAATGGAGCAAACTTCTATGTAGATTTTCTTTTACTTTTTACAATTACAAAATAGCAAGCATCGCTAATGACACTTTTAAGAATTGTCATATATTAATGATCTTCTCGTATGCATCTCCAGTCTTGGTACACCAATTTTGCACGAAAAGTGTCACTAATGAGGTCAAATTATTGAAAATCTAAGATTATAAAATAATCTGAAAATCTGTACCAAACATATATGTAAAAAAAAAAATATTCCTTGATATCAATCCTTTAGAATTAATATATTCAGCAAATGTTAAGTGCATATTGTCATTACTGTGTTTCGAGTGTAACATACCAAATGGCATTGATCTAACATTAAACTGTGCACGCGTATGTTGATGCATATGTGCGTCAGCAAACTGGTGATCCAGAGAGTTATTATTTATTCATTATTATTATCTATTTAACCAATTGTGTATCAAAATATAAAATACGTATAAATCTATTGAAACTCACCCTAGGTGAAGTAAAATTTCAAATGGTTTATGCGTGAAAGGGTTAAACAATTTTCATCAATGACATCTTCTTTCATATTATTAAACACATTTACTTTTGTAATTAATTAAACAAAAAAATTTGATAAAATCACATGTAAACAACATTTTAATGTGTATACAGGTGTATCTTTTATTTCTTTGGGCTTTATATTCATTGAGATCATTCTATTATTAAGCTGGACTCAATTGATTTTTGTTATTTTTGATGATCGGCAATACATGTCGTAGAACCCAAAATAATATTTTATTTAAGAATGCAAGATTCATTGGAAAAAAATTGTGTTACTTGAAATGGAAGAGCTATCGTTGAATGCATTCCACAACATTCTCTCTTATTAATTTTGATATGAGAGGATGTTCAGATACAATTAATCATATTTTTCTCATTATTTGTAATGAACATACCTATAGGAACAGTGTCCCTTCTTGACAATCGTCCTCTGATTGAGCCACCTCTTTGTCCGCGAACTATTCCTCTACCTCTTCCTCTTGCTACTCCTCTGATACTTTTAACTCCACCACGGGGAGCAGTATTCCTCAAGAATCCTCTACGATTAGCAGACTGAGATCTGGGGTTACGATTGCCTGATCGAGACCGACTGTTTGAGAGAGATCGGTTGCGATTGGCCGACAATGCACGCCGGTTGCCTCTACCGACTCGGCCCCCTCTACCTCGACCTCTAGTCCCACGGATATTTCTGCCTCCACGGTAACCACGGTTTTCTTTTATGATGTCATCTATAAATACACGACACAATCAATACAATGTCAACAAGATTAACCAAGACATATGCATTAACTTAGGAGTAATTTAAACATTTATATGATAGTTGAGTTTCATAATTCAATCCTGACATGAAATTTGGATATCCTGAAGATGCTATGGGGAGAATTGAAGGAACTTAAGACATTCTCTTGTAGGAAGCGCTGAAAGTGGCTCATAGTATCAATGATGATGATAGTGGTGCAAGATCACTTAAATATTTTAAATAATTGAAAACTAAGCTTCAGTCATTTTGTGGATGTTAATTAACGACTTCGAAACGTGAGCAAGAAGAATATTGACAGTTAAAGCTCAAGAATATTTCTCCCATACAGTATCAAAACAATTTGTTTTATCTCATTATGTTAATTTCTAAGGTTTCTTATATTTATTTTACAACCAATATTTTTGCAGGAACATCGATGACAATAAAGAAATATGATATGTATGTTTGTAATATTTATGTTATTACATGTTACTTCAACTTTGTAATATTGGTCATATAGAATTTTTCTGAATCCCAGCTCACACTGGAGTAGTGGAAATGAAGAAGCAGACTTTCTTGCGAAGGAGGTAACTAATAATCGATATGTGGACCTGTCAACAATTCCATATTCGGAAATTTTAAATTTTCAAAAAATACATGAAACCTCATGGAGCAAACTTAAAAATTGTGACCTTTTAAAAGGCATAAACTATTTTTCATTTTTTTATAAAGAACAAAGCACACCATGGTATGGTCGCAAAAGACTGCTCTATGTTTTTATCGTTACTATGAACCGTTGTACAGCAGACCACTACAATGCGGCAGAATTTTTGGCACGTGTTGGGATTGTTGACAGTCCAGTGTGTAAATGTGGAAAGGAAAAGTAAGATATCAATCACATTGTTTGGCATATTAAAAAGTTTATTCAAACATGAGTTTCAACTGCCTCTTTCAGTGAAAGTTTTGTTAGTCTCCACATATTGGTTTATTTATGCAGGTTTTTGAAATTTTAAACAAATGTCAACTTAAGATTTAAATGTTGATGTAAATTATGTATTGTGTTTTTTGTTAAAATGCATCAACTGTTTAGCCGAAATAAACCATTTATAAAGTTTCAGTTGGCTTAAATAAAAAATTATAATCATTTTTAAGGTCGCTTATGCTTTAAATAATACAGTTCAAGTAAATTATAATTTGCACATTTGTCACTATCTTGGCAATCGTAATATCTACAATAGTATGTCACACATCATACAAACTAGGTTATTTCTTTGAGTTCAAATTTAATACCATTGTACCTTGCGGAAAAGGGTTAAACCAACATTAAAATAGCATTGGTATATATTGAGAATAATAAGTATAGTTTGTTTATTCAGAATTCGGAATTAAATGTCAAAATGAAACCGAGTGTCGATAGTAGTAATAAGGAGTTTTTTTTATTAAACATGCATAAAAATCAATCACAAAAAGATGATGCATGCCATATTTATGTTAACTTTCGATTATTCCAAAATGCGTGGGCCAAAATAATCTCTGCCTGACACATAAAACTGAAAATATCCAAAAATAGTTTCTTTGGTTATGATAATGCGTGGCACTTTTTAACTCACCCAGAGACATGTTCACTTTATTATGTGCCATGTTTTATCAATATGTTATTGTACTTTTTTTATTAAACTATTGGACATTTGTTCCCACAAATTTTAATGGTTAATAAACATTGGCTGACAATAATAATATTTGTACCGCCAAGCAAAGTACCGCTGTGCTTGACAAGATTACTCTGTATTGCCATACGAAAATATAAAATGAAATCATTATAATTTATTATTATATTTTACACGAAGGAATGACGAATGGGCATATATATTTTTATTGATTTTAGAAAAAAATATAATAATGTCAAATACACATATTTAATCACCAAGAATAATTCTTAATTTTGAGAGACATAATTCAAAAGACAATAATTAAATAAATAATTCTTTATGATAATTCAATGATTTTGACCAAATGATTAATTAATTCTTGATTTTAAATTCTGAATTATTTAAAACTGGTAAACTTCCATATGTGAGATCA
>JAGVSQ010011898.1:0-11958 GCA_022683975.1 Rhyacophila evoluta | reverse complement strand
GTCAGCATAGTTGCCTTCCAAGCAGTTGATCCGGGTTCGATTCCCGGCCGTCGCATTTTTTTTTAAACCACTGATAGGTATATATTTAAAGTATAATATAAAAAAATATCATCCATCTTCACACAAACTTCTATTCAATAACTTTGTAAAAACAGGTTGATATTTTTGTTTCTCTCTTCATACTTGTTCGCATCTTACCTATGTCTTTCTTTTTCCCGGCCGTCGCACATCTTACGGTGAACGATAGAGTCTCTTCTTAACAAGAAAAGCTTAATTAAATCAAATAGAAATCACGTAGCCTCTACTGCAAGACAAATAAGTTATTAAAAAGCTGCCTCTGAGAAACTTTTGGTACTTCGAAGAGCACATCACGTTCATTACGTCACGGTACACGCCCGCATAACAGATGTGAACACGCGGGTGGTGATGGAGAGGAAAATAAAAAAGTATATGAATTAATTATACATTTATGTTAATTAAAAGTTTTGACCCATTTCCTTGTGAATATATTCTCTGTGAGATTATCTTAATTATGATAATTAAAAATGTAAATAATAAATAGGTGACTTGATTGTAATTTTGTTCATTAATATCGTCATTATTTTCTTAACTGCAGACGAATATATAATGGCTAATCCTCTTTTTTAGTCAAAAGCAATTTATTTTTAATGGACGGTTTACCTTATTACCGTATAAAGTGAAACGAAATTCATTCTAACGTACAATAACGAAGTCTACAAACTCTTTTAACGGTTAATTCTCATAATTTAGTCGTAACGCAAAGGCTCTGATGCTCGACACAACACTTTATTTTTCGCAGCTACAATTCTTTCACACAATTACCGAGATACAGGCAGAGAACAAAAGTACTGCATTGAAAGAAACAAACATAAAATTTTAAGCTATTTTTACACGAAATATGAATCTCAAAAGTTTAAATATAAATAAAATTGAGTACAGTGAGGGTTACCAGCATTTCAACGAAGAAAGTTGACTTGACATACGAGGAATTTGAGTTACAATCTCCGTCGTGAAAAGAATTGAACTCGATATTCAAGGTATCTATTTATTTTTCAATTACATGACTTATTTATTTTCCTTGATAAGAATTTATTATCTGTAGTCGTGAGATAAGCGTACATGATTTAAATCTAGGAACTGCGGGTTCATTTTCTACATTTTTTGGATTTAAAAAATCGAAAAATTTAGAACTCTATGCTATTTGGATTAAAAATAACCTGACAACCAATTGTTGTGAAATAACTTCTGTCAAAATAGGTCCCCATATTGCTGAGAGATTCATATACTCTACTTTCAGAGCGGATTTTTTTTAATTGCTCAAACCATTGGGCATCCAGTCGTGTATTTCAATTTATTTTAATATTGCGGATGAAAGATACAATACCACAATCTCTTGCTCCAAGGTGAGCATGTTAATCACTCGACTACCATAAATTTAACCAAACAGTTGTTAAGATTATATTAAGCACTGCAAATTTGATATATCTAATAAAAAATACAGTTCATGAAATGTATAATTAGTAATTTGAAATCTTTCAACTGGCAAGGACAGAGACGCTTTTTACAGTTTAGTATTTTCAGTATGGAAATTCATTGACAAGGTTTATCAATATCTTTTTTACAAGCATATCTATCATATCATTTTACAATAAATTGAAACGTGTTTGTATCGAAAAATATTGGCATATTATTTTGTAAAAATGAATTGTATCGATTTTGTAGTTATTTCTCTAAAAATATAACTGCAGCATTAAGTCACAAACTACTTCATCACAATCCAAGATAAACACGTAAATATATATTTTTTACCATATCCATTCATTTATGAAATATATGGATCTCCACAGTGTGAAAATGTATCACAGTTGAATGTTCTAACGACGATGAAATCCTTTAATTCATTCGTCCACTTTTGAATTCCCCAAAACCCTTATTTATTTATTTTTTATCTAAAATCCTTGCTTTACTTTTCTTTTGGAGAAGACGGAAGTTAAATTGACAAATATAATTGCAAATAAAAAAATATTTCATCCAAATAATTTTTGATAAAAATATTTACTAGCCAACCAAATTTAAGTATGCAAAAAAACATTTAATAATATTTAAATAATTACTAATATAATTAAAAACAATGTTTCAAATAAGTTTTATAATTTTAATTAAAACCAATTAACAGGTTTATTATTAGTGTATTTTGTATATCTCTGTATAAAGAATTTCGTTAATGATAACCTTGGTCATTTATTTTCACCTTTATTAAGTAGTTTTCATTAAATTGTCTTTACGTTTTCTCATTATACATGTTCACGCGTTTTATTATTAAGGCACTCCAAAGGAATTTTAAAAATATTTTGGCTAAGATAAATACTAATTCAAGTTATATAACTTAATTAAAATGTCCTAAATATTAATAAGATCTCATCAAATGCCACAATTAGACAGATATTACTTGGATGAATAAGCACTCAAGGTATTATACAACTTGTAGAATAAAAATTTCACTATAAAAATAAACGCTTTTATTACTGTATTCATTAAAATAAACTAAACGGCATAGTATATTTTTTAATTTATATTTATGCCAACATTATTATTCTACTCGTTCTGGGATACATTCAAACTCACATCATTATAATTAATTGTAATCATAATGTTATTACAAATTTATTTAAATATTTGGCTTACTGCAATATTTTTAAATTCTTGTTAATTGTAATCCGACACCAATTTAGAGCACATAATATTTCCTCAATAGACTCGTCATACAATCCAAGTTGAAAATAGAACAGTTGACTCGAAAAAAAAAAATACGCAAATAAAATACCTACAATTCATGTTGCCACTGTTTACTGTTTGAAAGAAACTATTGTGACAGATATACAGACACATGTCTTGTCTGTTTTTAATTTAATTTATATTTCTATTGTTTGTTTATGTTTCTAACGTGATATCAGCGTCAAATAAAAAATACAACTTCACTATTATAAAACTATAAATGGCTTTGATACTGAAAGCTGCTGTATTTTAAAATTCAAAACATACCAAATTAGATGCTCAATGGGTCGAGTAATAATTGACTGGCAATTAATTTCTTCCCTCGGAAAAGAAATTTCAACGTGTCCTGACAACGCAGAAATTCATATCATCTTCTTTTTATACCATATTTGCTCCCAAGGTGGAGCATATGGATCTACACATAGTGAAGATATCAACTCCGAGAGTGGATTATATGGATCTCCGTAATGTAAAGACGTCTTGACAGATTATTTTTCACGAGAATTCTTTGTCAGACAATCGCTCAACCAAATGGGCATCCAGTTCTGCATTTTCGGTTTCTTTAAAATCCCGGGAATACGGGGAATCGAACCCGTATCCCTGGATTCCTAGGCGCGTACGCTACCAGCTACGCTATCGGGGAGACAATTTATATACCTACTCTGTTTTTGAAGGATTTAAGTAGCATTTTCTCACAGTTGAGATCCGTATGCTTATCTATTACTATAATTTAACCTCATCTGTCATAAATAATATGATTCGTTGTTTTAATTATTGAAGTACTAGAACATAAATCACGAAATATTTCCAGGCTTATTTATAAAAAATTAATAGTAATAAGGGCTTACAGATTTAAAAAATTAAATTTTCGTTATTAAAGTTTTTGAGTGGAAAATTGTAAAAAAAGCCCACTTTAAATTTCACCATGTAGATAAAGCTTGTGAATATTTTCGGTTCGCCTATAATGAAATGACACTTCTAAAAAGCTCCGTCATGAAAATATGAATTTTAAAAAACTTACCTTGGAGTGGTGTGTATATGTTCATATAAAGACAGTCTTCGCTCTGGTTCTTTAAGTACGGCAGCAGACGCTTCAGATACTCGAGCCGGCCCTTAGGCATCCTCTCCAGGGCCGCACTTTCATTCTTTATATCGGGCAGTTTCTGGGGACAGGCCGGCCCTGGAGTGTCAGATATCCTTATTCCGTCCCACGGAGACGGCGTCCTTGTGGGACTAAACCTGGAATATTTGTATTCGTTATAAATGGAGATTTGTATAGATTTATTGTAGTGGAGGTTGGGAGTGTTTATTGAATATAATAGCCCTTTGGGATAGTCTATTTTTATTTCACGGAAGTTTTTTATTTGAATACCATATTATGTTTTCCATAAAATATTTTATAAGAAAAATGCACGATAAATAAAATAAAAACTAAATGAATATTTGTTGCTTCGATGACCGAGTAAATAAGTAAACACGGAACTAAATCTCTTGTGGCTTCAATAACGTATAAAACTGAATAAAGCTTGAAATGTTATATGAATTTACGATACGGATCATCACAATATGTTTCTGGATTTATCTTCATCAATTATTTTGTTTATGGAAATAATTAACAGTCAACTAATAACTTGATCTATGAATTACATACAGCCATGAAATTTGAACCCACAGCACTAATCAATTGTACACAAGTCTATCAAGATGACAAAAAGCTCTTTCATCGTAATTTCAGAGCCTTATAAAGACGCGACGATAGTTTCGTTACTAATCTGTCTCAATTTGGCTTCGCTAAGCAACCAATATAAGCATATAATTGTTGAAAACAGGATGCTAATCGCATACTGTGAAACTGGCCAAAAGTGTCTACGAAACAGAAAAAAATACTTCAGTTTGTCCAAACAACTGTAAAACTTCTCGCGCCATTCAACCTGGTTGCCATTACTTTCAATATATTTATGATATTGTACGTACAGCGTGATGATATTTTATTTAATACATTGACCAAATGATTTAGATAAGCATACATTTTTTTTTGATCTATTTTCAGCTTAAACACACTATTGAATGTGCAAAATTCAAAATCGTGTGCAATTTCATCATAATCTCATGACATTCTTATTTCCACACCTTCATGCTACGCCTAATTAATACCATGTTTTAGAACAGTGGGCGTATTTAATAGTAATACTATCCTATTTATTGGAAGTTTATTATATTTTCAAAAACCATATTAATTCAAAAAAAAAAATTACTTAGGTAAGCACATATTGAAATAAAATATGCCCCTAAGTTTTGCCCTGGGAAGGATTTCTATAAACAATACAAAAGAAATCAAATAAAACAGGAAATAGTAATTTTATTGCACTCATTTTAAATGGAATGTTACTATTATTTAAATGAAATCTTACCTATTCGAACCAGCCGGTGGTGTAGCATAAGGCACCCCCAAAAAAACTTCAACCGGCTTCAAGAACTTGTGGTCATCCATCGGTAGCAAGAAACCCTGAAGTTTCCCATATCTCGTCTGCACAATTCTATTACTTAGCCTATTTTTCGAATTAGTATTTACATTATACTGTCTCGCGTTTCCGTAAGCACTATTCCCACCACCAAAAGACGTAAACGGATTACTTCCACCAGAATATCCGTGATTACTGTTACTATTGGAATTTACATTCCCACCTGAGCTACCACCATACGTGTGTATGTCATAATCTGAATTAGCACTGGCACTATTATGAGGGTTGTACACGTTACCGGTATCATAAACTGTTTCTCCGGTATCGTAATGATTTTTATTATCGTAGTCGGTATTATCACTTTTTTGAGCACTGTTTTGCGGTGCGCCCAAAACTTCGTTTACCGGTACAGCTACACTTATATTTAACGGTATATCAATATGTATTGATGGTATACTTGAAACTTGGGGTGAATTATCTTCATGGTCGTTTGACGTTCTGGACACGCTTTCCGGTATCGGCTCACCACAAACCGCTGTGAATAGCAGGATTGCCAAAAATATCACCGGTAAAAAAATTGATATTTTTATTTGTTTCCACTTTACTCTGCCTTTATATTGAGCCTCCGATTTAATCTTGGAAGGTGACATTTTTATTTTTTTAATACTATTTTTAAAAAATCACATTCTGTATCAATCACTTGTTTTATAAATGAAATTCACTTTTAACGTCATTTTTAGTTATGCGTTTAGTTTATAACATTAATATTTAAAAAATAGTGAGAACTGTGGAGTACACCGATATTATCAGAAACAATATTTTAGTCACAAACACAAACTTAAAGTCTCAGTATGCCACCTTTCATCTGTAATAAAAGACAAAAACTCATATTACATTCATATACTAATAGAAAATAATCTATACTATCACTCAATATATTTTTAAAAATCAAATAAAATTATTTTATGTCAAATCGTAAGGGTTTTGTCTTAATTTTGACATTAAACTACTACTAATCAATTATTAAAATCATTAAAAGACCTAATAGGCCAGTTGCTGTGGAACAAAAAAGTACAAAAACGAATATAAATTCAGGGTAAAGGTTTTATGTTTTTAATCGGTTCATGTATAGCCCAGAATGATTATTCTAAGTTTTCTCCTCCGCCGAGGTGAGTTTAATTAGCTAGGTAGATAAAAGTAGCCTAAAATGGGGCGTTTTTTATTTTTACAATGGAATTCAAAAACGACGCATCAAATCAAAAATTTGTCTATCAGTAAGTTATAGAACGTAAAATTATGCAAAAAATGAGTACCAACATGATTATTTTGGTGCAAAAATATAAGTACGTAAAGCTTTCTCTTCAGAAACTTCTAATGACTATATTCTGCAAATGTACGAAAGAGTGTAAAACTTTCCATTTCCGTACTTATACATACTAACGTACTTGTAACACATAAAACCTTTACCCTGAATTAATATTTGCTTGAACTCTCCAGCAACTGGCCTATCAGTATTAAATTATCTATATATGTATATATAAACATAAACAATATAAATATATGTTTTTTTCAGCGCACAATTTTTGCACGATTTATAAAGATTTGCGTTAGTGCAAAAATTTGCCAATTATATAAGAGATTGCAAAACATATATTTGTACTCTAATATACTATCCATGTAGTAAAATACAAGTTATACTGACAATAATATAATATATTATAAATAAATGTACCTATTGAAACTTACATTTTGTATTTGAATATCTTACAAACTATAATATATGACCCAACAAGTTTAAAAACTAAATCAAAGTCATACGAATTGAAGAATATTAAATTTGAAGAAAGGCAAGGCAAAAAAAAAAAGATAAGAATTGGGTAGTATATATTATTTAAAAAGTATGGTATTGGAACCAGGCTAACTTTTCTCGGGCGATTTTTGCAAAGTTTTCCACGTATGCGGCTAAAAAACTTAGTTCTTTGCGTTACTTTTTTTAAGAAAACATCAAAAAGGTTTTCTTACATCATGGTTTTATCTTAATGCTCTTTGCATCACAAAGTGCTTCCTTATAATAATATCTAGTTGGACATTTTGCTTCCAAACTTTTAATGTTTTCTGAAGTTTTTTTGGCACCGGTTTTTATAACGTTATTCTCTCGGCCGCAAACGTTAGGCAAATGTATTATAATGCAAATATTATATTCACTTTAGGCTAATTGAATGTGATATATTCAATATGTCCGGATAATGCTTAAACCAAAAACATATTTGTTTATACACAGCAAAAAAATGTTTACCGAACACGAAATAAATATACAGATTTATGTTTTCTTCCCTTTTTATATTCATTTTTTATTCAAATTATATCTAAGAAACAGTCAACGTTTTATTTACTAAACATATTTGATTTCACCATCTTTCAATATCAAATATTAAAAAAATCTTCTATATTTTGTCTAAAAATATTTTCAAAAATTGAATTAGAAAACCGGTAGATATTTTTGTCTCTCTCTAAACACTTTATTTACAGTTTTTTAATGTGTCATTTTCTTTATTTTTATCTATATTTATTTCAGATAATAAATATTTATATCATGACGATCGTGTAATAATTTGGGAGTATATTCAACATATAAAAAATCATGAGTATTGTTTCTCGACCAAAATTAGAATATCGCCAACTTCTATCCGTAAATTAACCTTTCAAACGGCCGCACATCTGCGTCCGTGCGCCTTATCGCATTAATTTCAAAGCAGTTCTTTTATTTTTAAATAAAATGTTTGAATTTTTTAAATTATAAATATTAAATAAATCCATCATTTAAATCAACCATCATCCATTAAATAGAAGTCGTTACAGTTATAACATTTATTTTTAAGCTAGAAAAAAATACACAAACATTTCGAATTTTTTTTTTAAAAAAAGGTTTACTTCATTATTTAAAATTTTTCCTTTCACTCTTTCGATAATTATTGTGTTTTGTAAAGAAACGAGCTGATATTTACATTTATATTCATAGAACTACATAAGACTCAATAAAAACCATGCTAATGTGTTCAAATTTGTTCTCAAGTGTTGTCAACACATTTTTACCAATGTCGAATAAATTTTCAGTTTATTTTGTTTACTTTTTTTGTAAAAAAAAAGAACATTGTTTACAAATCAGCATATACAATTTGATTGATTTTATGATATTGGTTGAATTGACAGCGATGAAAGATTTTAGGGTTCAAAAAGTGTGTGCATACAAATTGATTCACCAATCAAAGGGTTAAAAACAAACGTGTTAGGTGATTTTTAACGTGTTTTTATGATCGTGTAACGGAGGTTAAAAAATGACGATCCAGCTTTTGGCAATTCTAAGAATTGGTGTCTGTTTTTTATTTTCCAAATCCAGTTTCAGCAAAAAATAACTCGTATATAATTTATTTTTAAGATAATGTTACTGTTTTATTAAGATGGAAGGTAATATCTTTGGAGCGAGTAATTTTTTAAGCAATTTCCCTTAAAATTATTGAGACAAGGTGGTGATGATGCATCAGGAAAGAACTCACAGAACAATTCTAAGTTGAAACTCTGAACCAAATTTTTTGTTCAATTTATTAGTACAAAAAAAAAACATATTACTTAGTAAGTATACTAAATACTGTAACAAATTAACTCTACGAATGTGGAATAGACAAAGAATATGGTATAAGAGACATATTTATATACATTTTAGTATGCAAGCAACATGGAAATTCTCACCGTGCAAAACTGAAACATTAACATGCAGTAGTTTTTTAACTAATTTCTTTTTACTTTTTACTTTCAACGTCTCCTGTCAAAGCATTGTATTTAAAGAATTGAGATGAGCTGGACCTTAATACTATTTTTGTTTTGCTCGAACACAATTAGCAATTTAGCTTAAATCGTTTTTATGGCAAAATGTTAGATCAAGGGGAAATAAGAGATTGAGCTTAAGACACATGTGTAGCAGTGCGTGAAAATCGTTTTGTGAATTAATCACGTAGCTCGAGCACTACGTATATTTATGATACAAGGGATTTAAATAAACATTCAGCTAATCAGTAAGTTCGACAGTAGATCAATTCAAATTATGCACTCAATTACTTGGCTAGCTTTTAATTGTTTTGGGTTTTGAATGTCAATAAAATTTATCGATTTTTACGTAGCTTATTACGTAACTTGTAGTTTCATAGATAATATTGCAGCCAAAACAACTGTCGACTTTCAAATAAATACAAATTCAATCAATGATCTCTTTAAATAATATTTTTAAAGTAAACTGATAGTACTGAATAACGTCTCAGGAATAAATAACCAATTTAAATGTTTTTCAGAAAATGTTGTATTTCATGGTATATAATGTTATAAGCCACACCAAAAGCAAAAACTAACTACTTTATTTTAATCATTAATATTGTACAAAACTTTAGAATTCGTAATCTAAAAGTTACTTGAAATTTTAATACCACTTTTGAGACCAAGCGTACTTCAGTACTATAAGCTCACTATTTGACTGTCTGAGCTTTAAAGTTTTCCATAAACTATCACAGTCTGAATTATGTCGCAGAGCTTACAAGTCACACAAAAAACTTTATCCAAATAATCAGAGATATTTTGGTAAATGTGGTTATCTCAATTACAATTAGTTTTAATCATGGTTTCTAGGCTGAAATAGAACCTTTTAAAGATTTCAACTTAAATTTAAATTATATTTCAGTTTACTGTAGTAGCCCATCCTAAGCTTACGTAACATACAAAATAATGCATGTCTGTAGAGTTTTAACCATATCGCATTATTTATACAAAAATATTTCAACAAATATATTTTCCTCTAACGTATCAGATTGTCAAAGGCGACGTATCTAAAAAGTATTTATTCTTAGAAAATAATTAAAATTGTGTGCAAGAGGTGGTTTTTTGATAGTATAACACAACAATAGATATCAAGTCTTATTCTTGTAGATTGCATCTTGAGAATTTTTTAAATTATTTATAATTCATTCTAAAAATGTGCTACTTTGTGAATAATTATAATTGATCTTGATAATAATGGCAAGGTACAAAGACAGAAAGGTAAGACGCTTCCTATAGATAACTTATCCAAAGACAGTTGTTTGCCTCTTGACCTAAACAAAAATTAATATATCTCAACATATTATCGTGAACCATATTTGTATCTACATCCGTTGAAATCCAACTTAAAATATTATCTAATATAGTTAATTTTAAATTACAAATTTTGGCAATATAATCCATTGGTAGAAACTGCAAACAATTACACAAATTTGGTATACTTTAGTATTGATGTGAAAACTTTAGCAACATATTTTCTCCAAAGTTGATCGAAATTGCTAGATTAAAACAGTTGACAACATTGATTGACAACTTGTAGAAAACCGGTGCCTTCTGGCTATAAAACGTTTTAAGTAACTTTGTGACACGATATATTTTTTTATTAAAAAACTGTTGTTAATGACTGATTTTTAAATCTGAATTAAACTGTTATTTTCATTTTAATTTTCTCAAATTTTTTTAACTATCACCGTATACAGATTTTCATTGGAAATCCGTGAGTCATTCTGAAAGTAATGTCAAAATATAAATAGTATATTTACACAGAATGATATAACTAAAAAAAAATACGTTTGCAAAAGGCACCCTCTATCTATTTTGATTCCACAATTTATTTCCGCATCAAGATAAAATGAGAGCCGAGTCTAATGTTCCATTTTGAAATCGTAGATTACATTTATCTGTAACAAATAAATCAGATGGTTGTAGATTTACGATTAACTTGACATATTACAGTTTTAAGAATTGCTTTCAAAATGGTCATATGTTTACTTAATGCTTAAAACGTTGATAAATTGCTATCATGTAAGTATGTTTTATTCCAACTGTCTAAAAACTGATACTCATTAAAAACTTGGAAACATTTTCTTATTACATTAACTTAACTATATGAATCAAATTATTTTTTCTATATCACTCCGAAAAAATAACGACTCTGCTTAGTTATTATATTTTTTATCCTTTCTAAAAGTGGAGTAAATACATTCCAACAGAAATGGATTATATAAAGATCCACTGCTTAAATATAGTTTAAAAGATGCATTTTTGTTAAATAATTGATAACCAGCTAATTGTTCATTGCATTGAAATTTATTCTGTATCTTTGGATACTTACAAATATTTCAGCTGTAGAATTTACGCCCATAACTTCCGGCTAACCATTTACGCTTAATTCTGAGATATTTAAATGAATAAATAATAAAGAAAAAAAATTAAAATGACAATATTTTAAATAACTCACAAATATGGGTCATATTCTAATGCTAATCTGAAAACGATCTCGCCATTTTTTCAAAACCATATGTGAATTATAATCGAAAACCCGCATTTCATCTTTTGGCATATCAAAGTTTAATGCATATAGTTATATTGGTTTATATGAATCTCTTAAACGTTCATTTAATGCACCTAAATGCAACATAAGCGCTGTATTAACAAGTATTTTTTCATTTATCATGTTTACTTCCAATATGTAGCATGTTCATCTACGGTTCTATGACAACTGCATGCATGACAAGTCCTCAGATGACATCTATGCACACATTGAAGTGCTCACACTAACAAAGAAGTTAATATTAAGACATTTTATACTTAATTTACGTAATTATAGTATAGGTAG
>JAGVSQ010011897.1:0-11958 GCA_022683975.1 Rhyacophila evoluta | reverse complement strand
ATAAAAAATATATATTTATTATATGTATATGTGGATCTCCGTATGTATATGCTTTATTTATGAAGTAGCCGTCTATAAAGGTTGAAATCTATATGCTTTACTTTTTACAAGATATCAAAAATAATGTGTAAGTTTATAAAAAAATACTTTTATCCAAAAATTTATATTATTGAATCAGGGACCCGTATTCAAATTTTATGTACCACATTTTTTTCTACATATTCGTTTTTTCAACATAATATAGAGACTCTATATTAAAATCTATCGTAATATATCTATATGAGCCATATATGAACTGTATATTTGAAAGATAATATGTATTATAAACGTTAAAATTAATTAGTCAGACTTGATTCCCGGTGAATTATGCAATTGGCTGAAAATCAACCACATAGAAAAAACTGTCTCACGAGTAGTCGTCATATTGCTATTACTATAATGGAGCAAATAGATATTAAAAATATGACTACCGCAACCAGTATCGGCAAGACATTTTTTTTTATTAAGTTTTGAACTTTATCTTAAATTTTCTTTTTTGAAAGTTGTACTTTCATGGTTCGGGTTTTTACGAGCATTAAAAAATATTTCGCAATAGCCTATAGAAACAAATGAATTGAAATGAAAGGTAGAATATGATAAGTATCTTTCCTTTGAATCTGAGTAGTAAATATGTATGGAGAGTAATAGAAATTATAATAAAAAACATCGTTGAAATTTTTCTATTGTGTTATTTAGTACATTTATTTATTCAAGATAAAGTTCAAATTCAAATTTTGTGTATATTTTTCCATGTGGTATTAGAAAATATCTTATAATACAAAACCAAAAGTTACAAATTTTACATTTAAATCGTGTATAAAATCATATAATTCTGATTCAGTTTTTGATTGTAGACAAAAATAATGTAGTCCATATCTATAATATATAAAATTAAAAAAAATAGTAAAACGTTTCAAAATATTTTTTAAAATAGTAGTAATTCTTTTATTACATAACTTATTTCATTTTTAATAAAGTTTTTAAAAAATGCACTTATTTAAATAACATCAATTTAAATACCAAGAATACATTTACAATTCTAAAATATCTCACATTTTCATACATATGTATTGATGGATTTATTATTATGTTGTCTGTTTTAACGCTCATTCTGTAAAATATAATAATAAATAAAATTGTGATGAATTTCATTTTCAATGCAAATATTACATTTATAATTTTCCCATTGACACGAAAAAATTGCTTGTAAATTATTTATTACAATGAATTAAAAACATGTTTTAATATTGTAGTAGCTGAGTGCTTCTTTATAAATATCTTATAATATATATATATATATCCATATAAAAGACAGTAAATGGATATGCATATTAAAAAACAATTTGATTCATTAGTGATTGTTTTATAAATTGATATATTACATTTTACTCTAGGGCAGATGTATATGAAACAAGGTTTTCAACGTTGGATTAATTAAAAATTCATTGTTGAAGAAAACATGTTTTTTTTTAATATCTAAAATATATACTTACTTGTGAACGAAAACACCTTTTAAGATGTTTTAATCAACGCAAAACAGTAAAATAAACAACACTACTTATGATCATTAATATTTTCGACTACATGGACGAGTCCCAACCTCCGCGAACAATCATCTCTTTTTGTACATCATTAATATAGTTTTGTTATCAATTTGAATAATGCAAATTATAACGAAGAATCTTAATATTTTTATTTTGTAATCAATCGTGAAATACAGAGTATTTATCTTTGATATAAACAAGAAATTTGTTAGAAAAACATTCGGCAAACAGGATTTTAACATACACGTGTCAGTTAACAAGAATTATTATAAATTTTTTGTGCATTATTATTATCAGTTTTTGTAAAATATAAGAAGAAGAAGAAAGACCAGAGTTCAGATATACTTAAAATATAAAAAAAATCATTTTTTTTAGTATTTTAATACTTCCGGTATTCAATTAATAAATTAGCAAATAAAATGCGTATAATATATTAATCTAAACCATGAAACACATTTATATTTAATTTCAACTGAATTTTGTCATCAGTTAGATGAGATGATAAAAAATGCAGCATAGCGTAGAAAGATGTATATTTATCTTCGCACGAAGAAAATTGTAACAGCGTAATAAAAATGGAATATACGTCGATTAAAATAAACTACACATAATTTTACAATGGATTAGAGATACGGCTCAAATAATAGATTACCATTGACTAAACAAAATCAATGGTACTATGCTACCACAAGATTGCTTCAACACCTAATGAGAAGGCCATTAAAAATTCAGCAGATGCCCATGGCAGCGAAAGGCAAAGCATCCGAAAGACTGCAAAGCAATTAGGAAGAGATAATTTCGGCTCGTAGTTTTATTATACACGCAATACTGTTATGGTGTCCATATGTTGTAATCTATTAAGTACGTGTCTATACATATGGTAGTATAATTTTCATGGTGCTTTTTGTCGATCGTTTAATTATTTTTTTGATCAGTTTAACTTGTAAGTTCAATTTTATTATTTAAAAAATAAGTGTAGTGAACGTAAAATATTAGTTTAGACCAGCGTATTTAATATTCAGGTCTAGAGGTTCAAAATTGGATCACTTGGCAAAATTTTCTCAAGTTAAAAATATTATTGAGATAATATAGTTGGTACCAAGATTGAATGAACCGTCGAAACCTATTTAAAGCCAATGTCCGCGTTACTCATATCTAATGTTATTACTAATGGTGTAACAATTAATTAAATCGAACAATGTTTCTTGTTATTTTATATGTATGGTCGTGGGTTGTGAAACCAAAACCATTACACTAAATTGTATCGCGACTTAATAAGGTTAAGGAAAACTTGGTATATATAATAGTATTTAGTCTAGGTTTTGAGATACGTATTTTTGTTAAATAAAAACTTAGCTAAATAATAAAATAAAATAAAAAAAAACTATCATGGTTTTTCAAGTTTGTTTATAGCTGTAAATTATTGCATCATATTTAATATAATACATTCTAATAAATACCATGTGCTTATTGTAGTAGCATTTGGGTCATCAAAGTAAATGTTTAGTAGGCTTTCTTTATTCAGAGGACAATCCTAGTGGTGCAGTAAACCGATTATGCTGTCTTTGTGGCGACTGCCTGTGTACATATTCGTCCGTTTTATGAGAAGATACCTTAATTTCCCCCTGCCACTCTTTGTTTCATAGGCTGAACAGAAATTATTCCAGCAACCATAACTGTTACCATAAAAAATATACCCACAGTAATATACAATATTTATTCGATTAATGTGACTTATATTCATTGCGTTTGTTTTGTTATATGTTTGTCCTATTTTTAGTATACACATATAAGGTAACGTGTTAAATATTTTATTCAATACTAAAGTATGTCTACATAGCATGTTAGTTTTGTTAAATAACTTTTCTGCGTGGTTTCAACGCATGTTTCCGGTTGGCAATCAACTTTAATATATACATCATATTCTAGCGATACTTTTGAATGACATGAAAATAAAGAATCATTATGTTATATTTTCTTTTTAATTTTAATGTCTTTTTCTCGACTGTCATGTTTATGCAATACAAATATTTCCCTCTGATAAAATCATTCAATTTACATTTTTATATGACCATAGTCAGTTGTTTATTGACCACAAAAAAGTACTCCAACTGAGACCTCCGTTATATTGTATTGTTCTTATATGTGAATTTTTTGTTTTAAGCTCTATTCAGTTACACATATATTTTAATAATAATACATTTCAAACATCAAAAATCGCCATCTCCGTTAGTTATTATCAACATTAAGTGATTTTATTTTCCTTAAAATAATAAAATATTACAAACATTGTAGAAAGAACCTCAAAACAATATTTTTAAATCGATTAATAGAAATAATATAATGAAATAACAGAATTAAATATACGTTTAAACTCCAATATAAAAGCACGTATTCTTTATGATAAAAATATTCTCTCCTTATTTTTATGTTCCGAATCCTGAAGGTTACTCATTGGGGAGAAATAGTTTTATGTCATCATGATATACCATTGGTCGTTTGCCGTATCATTATTATTTATTTAATATTTTTTAATGTTCAGGAAAAATAATCTAATCGATAACTACCCATTATTTTTTATGAAATGGTTTTAATTAAAAGAGTTATTAAATTTATGCAGTTATTTATCTTATCTTGGAATTAATCGAATTATTATTGAAAGTGAATTGTACAACGTTTTAGATAAAATATTTTAAATTTTGATATGATTGTTTAAATTAAAATGAATTTAAGGTCATACAGTGATATTTCCCAAATGGATTATTCGTGTGCTTTCATCGCGATACCTCCTAAGTCGATATGAGGTTAAGCTCATAGCAGCAGTCCAAAAGCACCTTCACTAATGGTCATGCAAAAAGAGGGGGTTTCCAATCGTTTTAGTGTCCCTTTGAATTGTTACGAGCCCCGAATATATTATTACTCATTTACATAATTATTGTTATCACGCAACTTAAATTAAACACACGCCGATGAATTTTACGTGAGTGAACATCGAAATAATTAATTTCGCATTAGATATTTAATGTTATGAACGCATGCGGTCTGGATACGCGTGAAATTTTTCTGCTACCTATATCATACACACCGCACATTTATAATATATCTCTTCATACCTTAATATATAACACCCCTAAACGAGTCATTAGCAGATCCTCAGCTTCGTGGTTCGCCTTCATCAAATCTATTTTTAACGCACATGACAGTACAATAATCATATAGTTTTAAATAAGAAATTTTCTCAGTTATTCAAAAGCATGCTAATTGGTTGATACACAGTCTGTAACAAAGTATATTAACCGCTTCGTTGAACTCAGTGTATAAGTATTGTCCCATCTTAAATATTATAAATATTTAGCTGGGAATATTAGTATTTATTTTATTTAAGGCATTAAACTTATTAAAGTATACAATGTAAATTTTAGGCAGAATTTATTAAATTTACTTAATTAATATTATTATAACGTTTAGGTTTCCAATCATTCAAGTAGTATTGTTTAATTCAAAACGTATGTCAAATGAAGGGTTTTTAATTTCTAAATATCATTTTACAAATACCTGTACTTGTACTAGCAATAGAACATTATTTGTATTATTAGAATGTTATTTGCTGTGTTTTGTTTTAAAGAATCCGTTTTAATATTTCAAAAAATCATTCAAAATAACTTCGTCCATTAGCAATAACATACAAATTAATTTAAAAAGATACAAAATTAGTTACAACAATTTTTAATTTGATATTTATTATTTAAATTTGTGCTTTTGATATAGTAAAAAGTTAAATGCCTTAATAAATCAGTTCATATGTGCTCATTTTAATATAAATCAAGCTTGACTATTTGATGTTGTCTGAGATAGATTAAAACTTTTTTTATTCTTATTATTATTAAAAATTAATTTCAATACTTGGCTGTATAAAATATGTTTCATCTTTTTTGATCATCGGTGTATTAAAAGTTGAAAGTAAATTAATTTATCTACAAGAGGTAGTCAAATTATTTGTCTCTACTATTTACCGTTTTGCGGTAATTCTTGTGGCAGACAGAAAAACACTTTCTGTTTCATGATATAAATGAGGATTGAACGGTTAAAAATATGAAGGTATACAATGTATCTTTTAATGTTGTAACTCTTCTTAATTAAACGCATTGTTTGATTTCACTTTGTTTGTATAACTTATTTGTAGCTTTTTTTTAATTATCTTCAATAAAATTTAGATCAATACTTCTTATAATTTTCTCAAAAATAATTAATATTATTGTTTTATTTTCACGTCCGTTATATCTTTTCCAAGTACGCTATTGTCATTTTTATCAATGGTTTAATTGTTTTCTACATTATCAAATTTATACACTTGTAATTTATAATTGGCATAAGGTACAATATAAAATGAACTAAATTATTCTTCAGTAGATAAATATTACGGTAAAAGTAAACCTTTCATAATATTTGCGTAAGGATTATTTAAATTTATCGGAATCGATCGCACTCGCCGTAAAAGTTTCATTTCGAATTTCCATATACAAACATACGAATAAAGTGATTTAAATCATTGAAAACTGGCATGAAAAATTCTTTCAATAATAATGTTTACAATCAGAATGGGAATTCATCAGAGGCAATGTTATATTTCAATATTCGTCTCATTAATTCCAGAGCACATTCTGCTATTACGGAGAGCGTCGCCGATTCCAAGTGCTATCACGTCTTACTTAGGAGGCAAACATACATATTTCTGCGGTTCACGATTTATATTACCACACTTTGCATGCTTCTAACTCTACCTTTAAATTATTACAGCACTCCAGAATGTATAGACCCTCTGCGCGGTATATTCATATGTAATAACCTGTTATTTTTGTTTTTACCGTATTCGTAAACGAAGCAATATTTCATATTTTAAATATGATTCATTTTTATCAAATAAGTGCAATATTAAAACATAAAAGCAAAGAAATATTATTAAAAATTTAATAAATGTATTTAATCAAAACTTAACTTAATTCCAGTTCCTTGGAGTTTTTATCCATGTGTGATTTAGTAAATGAAGTATATTTCTTAAAATATAATTTATGTTATAAATAAAAAAAGGCGAAACCCGGGTCGCTATCAGTGATCTCACATATGGAAGTTTACCATTTTTAAATAATTTAGAATTAAAAATCAATTTCCATCAAGCACCATCAGTCGAAAATATTAATTATATAATTTATGATAAAATTATTGCTATTTGTGTATTTAAACCTATTTTATGTAAGCACAATAATATGTTCTTGTATCAAATATTTATATATCTATATTAATTCTTTTTTATGATGTTCGCTCTAAAGGTGGATCTCATATGAATCCATATGATTGGAAGATACACTCCAAAAATGTACTATATTCTTCTCAGCTAATTGCTCAACCCATTGGTTATTCAGTCCTGCATCTTTGAGAAACGAATCGATGCGTATCGGACTCCAAAGTGCGCTCGACCACCGGGGGACGTATGTTTAATAGTATATATAGTTCTTAGATTATTAAAATTATTTGAAGAAACTTGTCATATGTCACAATTACCACCATCACCACGGTAATGATACTTATGACGTCGTTCGAAAACATCAAATAAAACGTAGAAATAAAATCTTCCGCAATTTAAGTAGGGTTGAATTAATTCATCTATAATTTAACGGCTATTTTAAAATAATAACATCATTATATTATTAATCAAAAATCATAAAAGGAATATTTTCACATTTCCTCATAAAAAAATATTCGGTTAAGAAATGTTGTTTTTAATCGGCTTCCTATTGAAATGTATTTGACTGAGATATTTTTATCGTAAAATATACATTTCAAGTAAAATAAACATGATATTATTTTATAAAAATATCCCGAATATATTCAACCGTAAAATATATGTGTCAATAAATACATACATCATGGTCTAGTTCTAATATATTTCATAAAGAAAACCTACTTTTTCAAATAACAAATCAATCCAAAAAGAACATATAGTAAAGTTTACATTTAAATTATGGCACACATTAAATATAAATGACCAGAATGAAACTAGCAAAAAAACACTGTGAGACTGTTTTATTTTTTTTAAATGCCATCTTAAAACTTCTTCATGAAACGACTATGTCGCTGGCAATACAATCTGCAGTGAAATAAAATAAAACCTTTTTTTTTTAAACGACTATCAATTGATCAAGGCTCGTGACTTTCATTAGCAGGATCCTTTTTCAAGTCTTTGAATACTGAGCAGTCTAAATCTAATCATTATTTATATTCTATCTTGGAAAAGTACCGATTTCGATAAAGTGATATAACCTCTTCACAAGTTGACTGGATTGAATGACTTTTACGGAGGAAAGAGTGCTTCGCTCCTCCTTCTAAATGCACATCCCGCAAATTTAAAAAGCGCGACGATAAACCTTGGACTATTACCAACTAGACGATGACAATTCTAAGCCAAATGAGACCAATAAAAATGTCAACTCTCACAGCATTTTATTGTATGGCAATTTAAAATGAAATAAATAGTACAGCATTGCCGCTCAATCACTTTACATCAAACTTCATCATGCGACAGTACAACAAAATAAATTCTAACTATCTTTTATACAGCAAAGTTTTGTTTGATTATCAATATTTTTGCAACATATTATATATGACACATTATTTATTATTTGTGAAAATAAGAAATCATTACATTCTTTTTGCTGTCACTTTTATGTAATAATTTTAATTAAAAAAGACATACTAATGTGTAATTATGAATATATAATTTACCTTCTTCTATTTTTGTTCTACTATATTTTAAAATTAAATAATTATACATTTTATAAAATGTTCGTGGCATGGACTGAATGTGTAAATTCATAAATATATATATAAAGCATAAATATTAAGCAAATTGTTATAGGTTTTGAAGATGAATTGTCCGTACAGCATTAGTTAAGTTGAATATACTTTTCTCAGCCACATCGTTCGGTAAAGGAAGGAGAAAATATACGGCGGAAAAGTAAAGAAAATTCAAGGCAATATAAAAGTGAACGGGGAGGAACATCAAATAATGCATGGCAATAAAATACCTAGTACTGCCGTAAAGAGAAGCGAGTAGAAGCGGGAAGACTGGGGACGATTGAGAAGAAATATAAGGCATTACCTGAGTTGCGAGCAAGACAGGAAATGCATTAGGGCTTAGACGAAGAACGGAAGTGGATTATCATTTATGTGATTTGAAATTTCTCACACTATCACTGTATGTATTACACCGCCGTATTCTCGGCGAATATTCTTATTTGCTTTTTTTTTTGCTCTTTACGCCAATTTCAATTTATATAATATTATACAATATTTTTATCGTTGTTTTATGTTTAAATTTGTATTGCAATATTAATGACGCGTATTTATATTCCATAAATTGACTTTTAATCATAATTCTTACAATATTGCAGTAAACACAGTAACTTCATTGCAATGACCAAAGATATCAAAATATAGTTTTAACTATGGGCAGGCCTTGAATATAAACAAAATTAATTCTTATGGACATACATAATACAAAAGATTCGTTACAGATTTTTTGGACGATGACGCAATCGTATTTCGTCAATAATAAATACAACATCAACTCTACGTTGTTTAAATACTAGATTCCAAACATTAAGTATAATAGTATTATTTATTATCTTTATACGAGTAAAAACATTCCTTTTATTATTTTTGTGTGACACATGTCTTGCGAAAATAATTTAAATAAATAATACTACACCTTTTGTTTGCCGTGTATTTTTTTTATATTCCTAAATTATATTTTCATTCTTATATCTAAATTTAAATAAAGCACTTTAATCTAAAAAAAACAAAATGCAATTCCAACATAAAGAGAATCTTTTTATCGAAAAAGATAATTACTTGCCGAATTCATCAGAAGTAAATAATCATAAGTTCTTGTATTGATATAACTTTCTTTTAATAATATACCGTTATAAAGGGATATATTTATGCTCAAAGAAATGTGATAGTCAAGATATATGTAAATTCATGGAAATTTTTAATATGTGCATTGAGAATAATCTTACACCGATTAAAGTATATCATCAGATAAGAAGTTATAAGATAGCGAAGGCCAAATTTTACTGTTTTCTTGAACCGAAAACAAACGTAATCTTCAGGGTTATTGGTTCTACTATATCTTATGTAATAACACAGAGAAACACATAGAATGTGTACGTGGCTGATATTTGAAAACGTGGCCGAGAATTTGTGTTACCATATTATTTTCTGAAGATTTCCTCTTCTTTATATTATTTCTCCAGATTTCTTACACGAAAATAGTTTCACGTAGTAGTAAAAAAATATGTAATTTTTCCATTTATATGTGCTTTATATTCTAAAGCTCTACCCAAAGTATTATTTTCCTATTACTGAATGTAATATTTCCTTAGTTCATTTTAATCCATACTTTGGTTTGTTTAAAGCAAGCTCACTATAAGACTACACATGGAAAGTTTAAATACAATCATGTGAAATCTATAGTCAAGTTGATTTTTAAATTTTGTATTGTTCAATTTTTTCACCCAGGTTGTTTGATTTAGTATATTTTGCGGATAAATTATTGCCACATTATTCCAAAACAATTAAAATGAAGGCATTTGTAAAAATCAAAAAAAATATAAACTTTAAAATTTAGTTCTTAGAATTCTCATTATAATTGTTATTATAATGAGATGAAAATATTATGGATCCCATTTTTTAGTATTTTTTAGTTATTCAGTCTCGCCAGAGATTATTTTAATTTTTGATAAATATTACACTTCAGGTAAGGTTTTTTGATGTTTATATTTTCATCCGTAAATATAATTTCGCTATCAAACTTTTAGTAAATGAATAAAACATCTTCTTAAACTTGTTTAAAAGATTTTACATCGTCGCCTGCATTAGAATGAGGCTTTGCGATTTATTCTCTCCCATGCATTAAATATTTTGAATAGGCCAAAATACAAAGGCGGACAGAATGTTGAGAAAATGAGTTTTAAAGTAATTGAAAAGCCTCGCAAAGGAGGGATAACTTTCATCGGTATAACAGGTTGTTCAAAGTATTTCAAGAATAATGATCAAAGCGGATTTTGAATCACTTGTTGCTTGTATTTTGTCAACCTCTTGGGCTGCTTAGTACATTTTTACAAATAGACATTTTGACCTTTTCGGGATTTTTTTCTTTTCCGTTTTATCAACAGTCTTATTCCGCATAAAGTAAATAATTTGATACATAAAATTAATCTTTCAATAAATAAGTTAAGCTTAATTCTATGAGCGCTTTTCTTAAAAACTATATAACTATTTTTTTGAAGTAAAAATATTACCATCTCTTTAAATACGTTACTAATATTAAATGTGAAAGAAGAAATATTTAATAAATAGGCACTTTTTTACTCTTTGAGACTAAAACGAATTCTAAACATGCGAGTATTTCATTACTACATTTAAATTTTTAATAATTTTTAATATGAATTGAATTGTTTTAGTTTCACGTCCATAGTAGTTTTGACATATATTTCTTTAAGTATATTAATTTTTGATTTATAATAAATTAAAAATTTATGTGTTGCTATTTTATGTGTATTAATCTTTTTTACTTTACTACTTTTGTTTATATTACATATCTTTTTTGATAACAAGAAATTATTAATCTTAGTTGTTTTTGATTCTTAGGAACATATTTATAAGCTTTTATTAATGATATAATTTAATAAAACTATTTTTTCTTAGTTCAGTTTATGTATGTATATACGAGTATTAAAGAGTAAACCTTAGTTTTTTTACGTCACAATCATACGTTGCTCATATGTTATTTCAAAAAATACAATTGCAGATGCAAGGAATGATTCGCATGCAAAACGGTATTAGAGAATTCTATTTTGATACTGTTGCCACGCTTAGAACAACTCCGTAGGATTCTCATTCCAGAATCGTATCGCGTACGGCTCGTTCACAAAACTTTATCGTTTGATCCCGGTTATAAAAAGTTACAAATCTGGACACCAGAACGATTCTGTAGGTCCCGTGACTGGGCAAACTTTGCGAATTCTTTAATACACCTATGCCCAGGGTGAATGGAGCCATCAATATACCGTGCGGATGATAACTTGCTACGGAAAGTACGTGTAATTTATACGACCGGCTTCCCGCAAGCCATCTCCATAGTCGAAAAGCAATAACCGTCCCTTTAAAAATATCGGCGAACGGAGTAAGGTAAGTAGATAGAGTGGCGTTCCTAAAAAAACAATATATTTTACCCAAAAAAAAAGCTGATTTACATAAAGATTTTCTAAATTCTGAATTATTTAAAACTGGTAAACTTCCATATGTGAGATCACTG
>JAGVSQ010011896.1:0-11959 GCA_022683975.1 Rhyacophila evoluta | reverse complement strand
TATATATATCATGTTTGCTTTTGCTTGGAGCATATAGATCTTCGCAATGTGAAGATTTTTTGACAGATTATTTTTGTTAGACAATTACTCAACCCAATAAGCATCCGTCCTGCATTTTCGGATTTTTTAAATCCGACAGACCCGCACGCTACCAACTACACTACCAGGGGGACTAATTAATTGAAAAAATAGTTGTCTCAATTATAAGATTATTCATATGTTCTTCTCTATCTTTTCAGATTTCTACCTTACGCTGCTATCGAAGAGTGATTTACTAAGTGAAGAAAGTGTTTCATAAAATTTGTCGAAAAAATGTTTAATATCACAGTTGAAATGTCTTAGTTTTAAAATTTGTAAAAATGTACGTGCGATTTAGAAAAAAAGTGTATTTGTAGCATAACGATTAGACAATCTTAAATATAAAAAAAATATTTTATAGAAAATCTAATCGCATTGAAATTTTTAACAGAGTGACAACTTGCCAAAAAAGTGTTCATTGTTAGCTTAAGTGTAGTTGGAAAACTATTTATAATTGGTTGATTTAATCAAACGTTTTCTAATAAGACGATATAATTTATTTATTAATCGAATCAAGCGTAAGTAAATTAACAGTGAATTTAAAAAGTGAAAAATAAGAGTGATCGATTTTTGATTTGGAATTATCTGGAAGTTTTTATTAACAGCTTCAAAATGGATGGAATGAAAGGTAAGAAATTTTTAATTTTATTGATTTAAAATATTAAATAGTGGTGTCTTATCAAGAATTGTTTGCTTACTGATAATATGTAAGGATAGTACATAGAATTAGTTTATTTTTAGATAGTATAGGATAAAAAATAATATTTTAAGCTTTATTATAATACTCTCTTTGTGTATCTTTATTTAATGGATACAGACAGCATTATATGTTATTTAAAAGCAAAAAAGATTTTTGCGTTGAAAACCGAAGTACGTATTTCTATAAACTAATAAAGCTACTTCATATACGTTTGATTTTGAAAACAAAGCTCAAAATAACCAAAAAAATATCTGAATTCAAACGAATTAAGCTCGAAAATTGTGTAAATATTTTAAATCATCCTGGAATTATTTTTTTTTTGCTCACCAATGTTACTTAAAACAACTATGTTCGAATAAATTTACGTTTAAGGATTTAAGAGGCAAAAAATCGAAGTTCATTTATTAAAATAAATGTAAAAGTTCGAGAAAGAATATTTCATTTTTGAAAACAATTAATATAATATTGACTGTAGAAATAAAAAAGACGTAACCCTCAGTTTTTTTTCAAAATAGCTTTTATTGATTATTGCAATATATACAATGTAGCTTTTAAGTTTGAAAAATGGATTGCCGATGGAATTTGCAACCATGAAAAAAGAGCTTCCACCTCATTTATTTTACTGGTTTTTCTTAAATAAATTATTGAATTATTATTATATAAATCAATAATGAAAAATATTTAGTCTCCATGCATTTTAAGGTTGCGCTTATTTGATATTTTGACTTTGGCCCAAAATCATTAAATAAACGTTTTTTTCTGTTTCTTCTAATAGTTTGCTCGTATAGGTTACGTCCTTTTTAATTTCCACGGTTGATATGTACGTTTAGCTTCTTCGTTATAATACGCATTCGATACTTTATAATGGAGTTGTCTATCTTTAAAACCCGTTGTATTATTTTTACGCATGGTTGTGTCAAATTACATTGTTTATTTGAATGTTTACTTCAGTCACCATCTAGTCTCTGTATCTAATCAAATATATACATTATATCTATATACATTACCCGATACCTTTAATGAAACTGGTTTTCATTGTCACGTATGACACATCGTACAAGTTTTCACCGTTCAGCAATCGTGAATTAAATCATTTTAATATCATATAAATTTAATATAATATAATAGAATTATATGATTAATACCGATAGTATAGCATGTTTTCAAGAAAAATAAATAAAACAGAATTACAATTTATAATCATTTACATATTACTTTGAAATACTAAAAGAATAAAATAAGATAATCAGTATATATAATATATAGTAAATTTTGGGTTATGCTCCGCTATGAAAACAGAGTGTCAATTTGAAATTAGATTTTGAAACATTTGAAATCTTTTAGGATGAATAGCATGCATTATCAATTTCCAAATATAATTATAGTTAATGAGAATTCGGTTTCAGGTAAGCTTGAAATACAGTGGCGTAGCTACATATTTAGCGCTCTAGAGCAAGCAAAATCGGTACGCCCCCACAGTATCTCACTGTCTTCGCTCTACCTCGTATTAATAACGATTTATTTATTACACAAACGAGTTTCGAATAATATTCCAAAAAATATTTCACTCAAAATATTACAAACTCAATTATTCAAAATATTTTCCAAGTCTGCAATAAAATAAAGCACGCGTAACTGACTTCAAATACTCAAATTATGAAATATCTGTCAGTCAGTTATGAAAACCTTAATATTACATGCTTAACGAAGTATTTTTGTTATTTTATTTTAAGTTTTTGATTCGTTTTCTTAGTTTTCTTCTTCTAAATTTCTTAAACATTGTCATAACGTATAAAGTTTTCTTCGGAAAATTTCTCACGTGCCAACAATAACACAACTTAAACTTCAAAAATGTAAATGCTTCATGCATTACGGTTTCCATTTTATAAATAATCACAAAGTTTTCGCAGCTCTTGAGAGTAAAGTTGTGAACCTTGTTTGTAAGATTTAATTAATAAACTTGCTAATGTATAGGACAATGGCATCTGACCCGCGGAGGAAACGAAATGTTTGGCATCCCTTACCGATCCACCCTGCGGTGGTTCTGAATTATTTCAATCATGAAGTGATATTGACAGACTTTCGGATGACATAATAATTAATATTTTCAACTGATGAACGTATCTCAGCATCATATTCAAATGAATTTACGCATACTATTCAAAGTAGGGTGTTATTCAAAAGTTTTCAAAGTCCATGGATAAATTTAAGCAGATGTTTCCAACATTTCAAATAGAGGACTATATACTTTTAAACATTCATTTCATTAACAAAATTCCAAATTATACTCGTGTATAAAATTTTATAATTTTAGCTATTTTTTTAAAATATTTATTTTACCTCCATTAAATGGCTTCACTTGAAACTAATTAATACTGTATCTACAATAATCAAGTAAACTACTTTATAAATTATCATTTCACATATTTATAACATATTTACTTAACACTATAACTCAAATGTTTCCTTACACTGTCTATAAAGTTTTAAAATAATAATTTTATTAGTGTTTTTGTAGAACAAGCAAAGTTCTTAATATTGACGAGGGTAAATTTTATAATATCAGCGAGTAATTAAGTATAAAGCAATTATATATTAAACTTACCCCAAACTAATGTGCGCTATAATTTATAGAATGTTTTTTAAATATAAAAATAAAAAAATGTTATATAATAATTAACACAAATCCAATAAAAAGAACTTGTTTTGCCAACAAATTAATGGTTATTTTATGTTCTATAATGAATAGCAAAAATTCACATCCAATTAAATATCTACAATATTCTATTTTTAATCATTTTTTTTTGCTAAAAGATTCATATCTTCTTTATTAGTAAATGTATATTGTTCTATCATCGTGTATATGATGTGTCTGTGTTGTGTAGCTTAAAAGTTCAAATCTGCTGGTTGGATTAAAACTTAACAAAAAGTTTATCCTCATTCCATCAATTTAAGGAGATTAAAAACATTTTACTCGTGTTATTTTCTTAGTGACGCATAATGCTCCGTAACATATTTTTTTTAATACAAGGGAAAGCGTTAAAAATGTAAAAAGTTATATTTTTATTCGTTGATATGTGCGTATATAATATTTATTAATAGGTTTCCTCTGACATAAGATAAGCATTAATTTACGCATTAACAATAAGATCGTTAGCAAACCGTCGAAAAGAGAGACAAGTAATAAACTTTTTCAACGGTTGACAAACAAAAGCTTTGTCGACAAAAGATCTGCGATTGGTTTGTCGTTTGATTGATTCGCTCTTCTTTTGCCAACTCCCTGAATAATTTAATGTTTATGTACATTTCAGCTGCGTTCAAACGGCTTTTGTTGGTTTTTCTTAAATAAATAAATAACCTGTGAATACAATAGCTTTGTAACCCACAGACATTTTTACTAACAGTGATAATTTATTTGAACTACACAATTTATACTATTTATATATTAAATACGCAATCATACATTTTCTCAAATAATTAATAGTATTCACAAATCACGCCGTATTTATCGATCACCTAACTAGGCTACAATATCAGGGCTTAGTAGTAGTTTTTAAGTTGTATGGTGGAACATAGATGAGTAAGATAAATTTATGTTTCCAGTATGATAAATAAAATAAATATGCAATATTTTAATAAAAAAAAACAATCTAAGAGTGTAATAACCTACTTAAAATATTCAAAAAAATATTTTCACGCTTTCAATGGAACTGTTTTATAGTAGTTTTAAAATAGAAAAAATATAACCCTTAATCATTTATTATGGATGAATTGATGTATCTCAAACGAGCATACGCCCTTATTTTAAAATTAAGCTGTAACATTGTAATGAAATAAAAGTAAACGATGATAAATCATGACTTTATTAAATTGATTCCATGTCTTTAACCATTCAAGCTGAATTTTTCATTATTTTAAATAAGAAAATCATGTTTACAATATATTAAACTTCTTCCATCATCTTTGTGAGTATATTCATTATAAAGGTTTTTAAATTATTTAAGTATCAACAACAATAGTACAAACTATTATACAAGCAAAGATGGTGGATCCAGTAAGACTTTTTTACTTTGTGCTTATCATGACTTCTATTTATTAAAGCATTATCCTATCTATTTATAAATGATTGTCAATTTACAAGTAGTGCGTATTTATTTTGATTAAATAAAGATTTCTAAATGTGTAGATTTTAGTCCTGGTGATTAAGAAAGGACAACTCCAGTTACGTTTTGTTTCCCCCGAAATACTCTTATTTTATTTTATAAAGTAAAATGATTATTTTATGCTTCAAATAAACCTACCAAAGTTTCATCTCAGAATGTTTTGAGACAAAGTCCTTTCAACAACAATTAAACAAGAAAATTTGAGTATTCGAAGTAATTAAGTAAGTACCACGATTTAATCATGATTAAAAGGGTTTCTTCAAATTTATTTAGACATAACTTGTTAATACCTGATCTGTTTAAATGTTCGTTGAAAGATTTTTGTTTTTTTTATAAGCCTAAAAACAAAATAAGTATAAACACAACTTGTAAAAATCTACAATTAATTTAGGATACAGTTTCAAACACAAATAAGACCTTAAACCTTTGTTTCAAACAGACAAAATTAAAAAAAAACTAAACAATATTTTAATAAATTTGTAAGCTTAAATATTTTTTTGCTCTCCCATTCATTCACCTTATCTGCTTTTGCGTAGCATATGGACACCATGTAGCATCTTCAGGATCACTCGTCAGCTTCTTTTCATTCTCGCAAGTTATGCTAAGATTCCTTAAAATCACCAAATAGACACTGTGCATAGTACCTACTCATCTTCCAAGACGCCAAAATCTCACTATCTAGGTCTTACGGAAGCATCTGCAGTACATTATCACCCAGTTTTAGTGTCGCCGCATGATTTTTAATTCAACACAGGCTGCTTTATATGATTTTTTTATTAGGTGACTACTTCATAAATTACGTCATAAGTTTAAATTTTCACACTCCGGTTCTATATACAGGAATCTATTTTTAAAATTAGAATCTCCAACAGGTATCATGGTAAGCCTATATTACCTTATATTATTATAATATATTTAATTAAAACAATCTTTACTTTAGATCTTTGGTGCATATATTCAAATTATGTTCGTATTAACTGAACTGTACACATACGTAATGCCACTCTCGTTCAATTGCAAAAACTAATCCAAAACACTGGCAACACTAAGAACTAGTCAGTAAATCAAATCTGACGTTACACAATCAGAGTGCTTTGTCTCGTTCACTGAACAAGCACTATACGAGTAAGAGTTAATGCTATAAAACCATTAACTTTAATGAGTACTAGATATGCACGTGAATAACAAATTTCTATGAGTAAATTGTACATATTAAAAAGCTTTTTACTATTGAGAACTACATGTCAGGGCTGGCGAACGAAATAACAAACTATAATTATCTAAATCAAGAAATAACATATAAAAGTATTTGCAACTAGTATTTGTGATATTTTGAATCTTGTTTTACTATTTTTATTTGAATTGGAATTTTCTTATTATAATGTTAGATAACTAACTATACATTAAAACTCATCCGGTCTGAAGAATAATCACAATAAAGATCCACTATTATTAATTTGTCCATTTTTTTTTACCATGTTCGCTTCTAAAGTATACCATCTGGATCTACACATTGTAAAGATGCCCACACCAGAAATAGAGTATATGAATCTCTTAAATGTGTATAATTCTGACAGATTTTTTTTTTACGAGAATTGGTCAGATAATTTTTTGGATTTTTAATTATTTACCAGAATTGGTAATCAAACGCAGGTTCCACAGATGCCAAACGCGGATGCTATTTTTTAGGCTACTTTTGGATTATTCATCTGTTTTTGCTAAGTTTTCGATAAAAACTAAAATGCAATATTTCTTTTAGTTTTTACATTAAAGTTATATGTTTATTTGAGTAATATATTCAAATACATAAATAAAAATATATCGATAGAAAGTTGTCAGAAATAATTCATAATAAAATAAATTTCATTTTCCTCAACAAATTTACTACACCTGCTCATATGATGTAAGTATGATGAGAAAAGCAAATAGATAAGTAAATTTAAAAAAAAAAAAATTTAACTGCCACACTTAAATTTATCATAGATACAGTACAATAATTATAATATGTCTGCACAAAAATAGCAAATTGCTAAATTATTGATTTTTGTTTTCTTACACGTGCAAGATTATAAACCATGGTAATGCTAAAAAGTTATCATCCACTTTATATTACACTTATCTACAGTTTTTCAGATTTATTAAACTTTTTTCATGCTTCTTTTATGTATACCATCACATAAAAACTTTCTATGAAATAAAATGTAGAAGTTACAATGAATGTAGGATGATAAAAAATATCTGAAAATAAATATTTTACCGATATACACTAATTTAAATATTTAAAATCTTTTAAAGTAAAAAGACCTTCAAATCGCAGTGCTGCATATATGTACTCTGTTTGTGGAATGTGAATCTTCACCCTATGGGGATCCATATGCTCAGGCAGCAGACGTGGTAATATACTGAATGTATATACACTATATATAAAATCATTACCCGAATTGTTGAATATCTTCAAAATTCATATGTTAAATTAGCTGTGATCTATTTGTGAATAGTAAAACATGTTTTCTTTTGAATATTTATATGTTTTGGTGAAAATTTCATCGTTATTTTTTGTTAATTAATCGACGTTTTTGTTTTCTATATGCTTTGATATTGAAAGATACCTGTTTTACTTTATGAAAATATGAATAGTCATAGTCATTTCAATACCTGTATGGAAAAATAAAACTTAAAATGCAGGACTAAATTTTTGGTATATTTTACGATAAGTTGACTAACAATCCTCGTATAAAGCTTCTACCAAAATCTTCCTTCGTGTCAAGGAGGTCTGTATTTTAATATTTGCCGATTTTGACACAATATCTGCCGATGAATATGTCACACTCTTATCATAGAAATAATAATAATAACACAGACCACAGATTTGTCATAAAACTTACTCAAGCAAAACAGCTGTACGAAAATGATTTCTATGCAAATAACTATAAATTTCCAATTAGCCCATAACCTCTTATCATTTCTTATTCCACAATTCTCAAATAATTTTTTAAAACAGTCGTTAACATCCACATAACTAAACAGACCGCATAATTATATCCGCTGTGTTTTTTTTATAAATAGTTTTCAGTGAAGCTGTGAAAATATGCTTTTGTTTGTCATCATATTATTTGTTGTAATAATAAAATAAATAGATTGTAGAAAAAGGTTTGTTCGTGTTTTTACAAATTAACACGGACTTGAAAATTTCTTGTTTATGGTCGTACATTTTTACAATGTCTCTGTATTTTGACGACCACGACCGCGTACCTTTAAAAATGCAACAAAGTACTTATTTTGTTAAAGCGGAACACAGAAACATTTCGTCGCTGGATGTTTGCATAAAACTACTGGAAGTCTATTTGAATACATAAAATTAAATTGGTTCATTTCAAAGCTCTCAACTGTAAACCCGAATTCAGTAGCGTTACTAAAATACCCCCCAGGGATGTAAATTTCAGGCTCAAATCTCTTATTTAGAGTTTATTTATGAAACATCGTAACTCTGAATGTTAATTCTGTGCCCACCGAAACACAATTTGGGTCAATAGCGTGGTTTTTATTGAAGAGAAATCAAGCATGACTACAAACACTAAGTGAGCATAATTTGGTTGGTAAGCTAACAGATGTCTGCACCGTGGAAATAACATGTATTGAAAACCACAAAAACACTCTTCTCGAAATTGACAAAATGTGTTACTCAATAATTGCTTGAAAGTATTTTCATCTACAAGATGATAACCTAAAACTGCAAGGCAGAAATATTTGAGTGATTTCAAAAGGAATTAACTGGATCCATCACTGCATGTATCGTATATTGTTCTTATATTATATAATGATGAAATATTTTAACCATTAAAAATTTCGAGCTAACGACGGTGTAAGATTTTACTATCGAAATCTATAAAGTGTCATTAGTACTTTGCAGATCAAATCAATATGATAATTTTAGTATACCAATTTGATGTATAAGATATAAAGGAAAGTGGATATAAGTTAATATAAAGAACAGGCAAATACAAAAAATCATCTATAGTACACTAGGAGAAATCAAATACACCTTATAAATATCATCGTTTCATATATCACCAAATAGTGAAAATTGCCACATAAACATCGCTGCACTGTTATAATCAGGCAAGAAGTAATTAGATAAGAATATGTTATAAGCCACTGTTATCTGTTTAAATAATATAAAAACGTATATTATTAATCAAAGTGATGATATTAATAGTATTATTGGTGCATCTAACTGCAATCCATGTGATTATCGTGTGTTCTGTATGTATGTAAGCTCACAATGACATTTTGGTAGTGCAAGATGATTAAGGAGCGATTAATAACAAGGAAATAGAAGAATTTTGTGAAAATTTACACTAATTTATTTTTTCATATGCTCCAAATGATGTACAAAAATAAGAATGTTGATCTGGATGCTGATATTTGACAAATAATATTTTTGCTACTATAAATGAGGAGATAAGAGAACGGACCACGTAGCCACTAATTACTGACTAAGTGAAGCTGCGATGCTGGACATAGGTCAGGCACATATTGTGGATGCCTCAAGAGAGTCTTAACCTGACCTATTAAATCTTCAAGTCGATTGGGCTTCGGAAGGCCGCTAAATACTATATATATTTTTTTTCGATGGAGTTACGGGATATAAGAATGACTTGGCCTAGAATACCAGCGGACTACAAGGGTTTTTGGATGTGTCATTTGTGGTCCATATGTTTCACTTATGGAGCGGATATGGAAGAATAAAAAAAATACTCATAATCTATTCCAAAAATATTTTTCTCCTCATTTTTTTCAGTATAGCAACGTAATAAAATAACTTACTTCAGATTGCTGGTATTATAATAATGCTCATGTTTATTATGTTCTGTGACTATTTTCTAATAAATATATTGCTTCTGTGTTTTAACGTTTAGGGCAATTCATGTTCGTAACGGTCTGTCACTTACAGTAAGTGGCAATATCTATATGTGCAGTAATAAAAGTACACGTTAAAAAGATACTAAATATTTAATGAATCTTTTGAGTCTATCCATAAATCTACACCTATAGACACGCTGTTTTAGTATAGCATTATGAAGCGTCGTACAGCAACATTAAATTTATACGTTTAGTTCATTTCAAGAAGTTACTATAGATATATTTACGAGTATAATGTACATCTTAAGGACACGAAAATTTATATTAATTATATTCGATGATGCATTATCCGTTTTTTATACATTTCCATCATAGAATAATATCGTTCTACCCATTTAGAAAGACCTTAGACATGTATTTCATAGAACTGCATTAGAATAGCAAATCATAACATCTAATAAAAGCTTAAAACTCAGCTCAGGAATGTAGACTAAGCTCTAAGAACAGAAAACTTTTCAATATTTTTTTCTTCCATATGAATTTTTCAATTGTAGACGCCACATAGTACTTCTAAGAGTCCCTGTCGCTAAATAGTGCTCTCCCATTCTCTTGTGTCTTTCCAAGATTCCACAGCACCGCCGAATACATTCTATATATAGTATTTAACAATATTCCAGGATGCCGGTATCCTGTTAATATCAAATTAATAGTTGATTAGCTGAAACTGAGTTTTTATTTTGAAGTAATTTACAAGTTACATGGTCCATTTTCTATATTACAAACGAATGCATACCACCGTATAACCAAAATAGTCACTTTAAAAGCTTGCCATATAATTTTCAACAATTATAATTTACAATCGAGAGTATTTATATTAATCATGCGTTTAATGGAGGTTTTCGGTTTTTACTATGTGTATATCGATAAAAATTATCAATTAATATAACGACACATATATTAAATACTATATTCATTTTACCAATTTGAGTTTAAATTTATATTCTTTAAAAATATATATTTTACAAGCTTGAGTATATAAATCAAGGAGTTACCAACTCTTTCAGCCTGTTTTTTTCGTTCCCTCTAATTTTGCATAAACCATAAATTACGAATGCTATACCGTAGCGGTTGATGGAAATGCATTTGACGGGCAGATTATGCTCTGAAATATCTTTTCACGAATTCATAAACATTTATTATTATTCCCTCTAGGTCTTCTGAAAAAAAACCTTTCAAAATATATTGTACGGGCAACATTATTTACAGCGGTATTATAAAGTATAAAAGAGATTTGAAGGGTACTATTCACGAAAGCTTTTTATATATGTCAGTGATTAAATATCTATAGCATGTCATCCACATTTATCAACTCAGTTAGTCAACTTCTAATTGAACTGTAATATATACCTTTTATGAAATATACAGCTCGATACCGAACAATATGAGAGTATACTGCACATGATTGTATATTGATATAATATGTATTTTCATCATTTTTCGCCATTGGAATATACGAGTGAACTTTTAAGGCTGCAAAACAATAATTAATCAAAGGGACATGATTTTTTTCACCATTTCTACTTCGAACGTATATAAAATATTTTTAAGCAATATTATAATGTTTTTTACAGAAATGAAATATAATTATACTACAATATATATATATGAATATTATATGGACAGTTGTTTTTCTTAAAGATTGGTTAACCCACAGTTGCTTAACCTATTGGATATCTTCAGTCTTGCATATTTTAAATTCTAGTCCGCATCTTCCTGTATTTAAACACACTCGATTAATTCTCACCCGGTAAAATATATACATGAAGTGTTTCATATTACTAACAGATTTTATAATTATAGAATATTAATAAAAGAAATTCACAAGAAGAATATATTTTTTGCTTTCACTTGTTCTATGGTAAATAAATAATAATATAACCATAACGTATTATAACGGTTGGTTTAAATAGTGAACACGATTTCACAGTGAAATTTTTAGATAGACTTTAATTCCAAAAGATTAGGGTTATTTTTGATGTCTCCTATTTGATATTTACTAATTTAATACTATAAATAGTAAGTTACAATAGGATTTATTGATGGTATGTTATATGTTCGCTCACTGCCCACATATAATGTAGCCTGAAGATGCCGA
>JAGVSQ010011895.1:0-11959 GCA_022683975.1 Rhyacophila evoluta | reverse complement strand
TAAGACCAGGTGTGAGGACGGGGCGGGTGGATGGTGGGCACTCTTATTAGTCGATATATTGTAATTAAATATTGATTCTTTCTTCCAGCTTACGAGTATCTTAAAATAGAGACTTCTTAGAATATTTCAAATATGTTTTATAAAACAATAAAAGCTTAAATTTAAATGAAAAAATCATAAATGTTTTATGGATTATTAATAAATTCAAAAATATAACAGTTAAATAAATTATGTAACAATTCAAAAACACGAGAAAACAATTAATCGATGTAATAAGTAGAGTTTTATCAAATTATCTGTTTCGTATTATAAGAGTAACTATAAATAAAATAAATGGAAAATTAAATTGCAATAAGAATGTTTTGATACTTAATTCTAAAAAAAGCTTACATTAGTTTTCCTAGCTTACGTTGTTTGTATTCATTGCGTTTTCATACCAGTACGGTAAATGATTGATAAAAATATCCCGGAAAAAATGAAAACAAATATCTCAATATTTTATTTTTTTAGCACTTCAACCTAAGTTAATTATGGTTAAGTAATGTATGATGATACATGATAACACTATGCATGTATATATCAATTTCATCGCAAATAAACCGGATAATATAAACGCTGTGTATTGTGTTAATTTCAATTGCGTCAGACTAACATGTGTTACTATAAATTGAATGACTTTTGTTATCTCTATTAACATTTGAATACTCAAGTAGTATGTAATATGCTTAATTTACACACTATTTGCTCTAATAACTATCTACATCTAATATTATGCTAGTAATATTATTTGATTGCTTTACAATAAAGCTTAAAACACTTCATTAAATAATGTTTCTGGTGAATTTTATATGATCATTTGTGTTTATATAATACAAAATACTTTTCATAGCATTTTCATTTTCATGTGATTGAAATACACGTAACTCATCTTCTTGATACTTAATACAACATACAAAAGTAATACTACAACTAATATTCTTCCATCATTTGATACGTCTTCATAGCCATTATATTCATACGTAAAATAAAATAATGAAAATGAGATGCTTCTCAGTGTCAAAATCATGTCAGGAGGAGTTTCGAGGCCTTGACTGGCATGAATTGGAGGATGCATAATTATTTTTAAATAAGTTCTGTTGACATTGGGCTTTCTTGAGAAGAAAAATTTTCACCAAGGCTTGTTATAAATCTAGTATATTTAGCTACTAGGTACTAAATGAGGTCATCATCTACCCATTCTGTATTTATGCCTGCCTTTAATCAGGTGCATCCTGGAGATATGATGTCGATAAACGATCTATTTAATTCGATACAAAGGTGACGAGAGAAAATATAATAACCAAATACCCCACTTGAGTGAGGTGAAGGACAAATTTAGTGAAATGAAAAATGTGCATTTATTTAAAGAGTTAAGTCTGATCAAAAAAATGTCTGAAGTGATAATCATGCTTATAGTGTTATACCACAACCTTAAAAAAGCAATGAAATATCCAGATAGAATAAATTAGCTTTACACAAATTCTTGGACATTCCCACAATATGTAATTGGCATTCTGTAATGGACAACTACAAAGAAATGTTGGTTGTTTAATTAGATCAAACTGAGACAATTTGGTGCTAAAACCAACGTTGTTTGTTTCATTTTTGACTATATATTATAGCCATAAATAGGCTTTGATGATTCGCTATTAAAAACATTTTTTCATTGTTAATGTTCTTACAAAAGGTTATTATACCAAATCGTTAAGCTCAGACCTCGTAAGTTAGTATCTTCAAGTATTATTTGTCTGAAATGTCAACGATGTAAATGCTATACTGCTAATGTGCGGCATTCCTTATAAGAGTTCATTATCTAACTTAGTAAAACTATCTATCAGAATAGTTGTAAAACTTTCAACATTTTCTTGATTATGCTGTAATACATACGAATATAATATATCCGTCTTTTAAAATAATAATGAACCGACAAGTATGGCCTCTTTTAAATGCCACAAAGTTATATTAAAATTTATAAAGTCTCAAAAATATGTATGTAAAAAACTGTGTTCTAATTTTATATTGGATATTAAAATATAATTATGTTTCATGTAAAAATAAGACATGGTGCAAAAAATAAAACCAAGAATATTTTTTTAAAAACGATCATACATTTTTTAACCATAGTCACATCGAAAATGCAACATATAAATTTATACCACGCAAAATGTATCTTGATTAGTTAGATTTTACAAAAATTAATGGTCAGATAGTTGACCAACTAATTTGGAATCCAATTCTATACTTTTAAATTAAAAAATATGTAAAATGAAGATGTGTAATTTAAATAGCAACCTATGTTATCGCAAGTGCTTGTAATAAGGCAAATTTAACCAGTAGAGTGATTAATAAAAAATATACCCTTAAAATATTAAGATGTAAAAAAAGAAATAAATTAAATTGACTGTATCAATAAAATAGACTTTTCTTAAGATGTTTGAATTCTTATACAACTGTATGATTCACTACACTACTTACCAGTATTAACACTGTTAGTGCCCACTTCCCACTTCATTAAATTTTCAGCAACAAAGAAAAGCACAATGCAATATTTCGTTACATACAGTTTTTGGTTGTGTCAACAAAACAAATGTTGTTTTTTGATAGATTGATTCCATAGAAATTTTATGCCAGACAAATATGTCGTGCAAATTAACACACACCATGAACCGTTATATATTTTTTTATAATTTTTAATCAATAATTATCAGATTTTAAATGATTAACTAAATTATTTCTGTATTTTTTTCTTCTATAATACAAAATAGACAAAACATGCGTACGTCTGATCGAATTCTATTGACTGTATTCTGTTAGTATTAGTTAAATTATATTTCCATTCAATTTCCAACAAAGAAAAAGGATTCCTTAACATTGGTCATCATCAGACTTCAAAAACCATCAAGAGACTAAAACAACTAGTTAAATAATATAAGCTAAGTATTGAAATAGATTTGGAATAACATGATAAATAATATTCATTATAATGAATACAGAATGTGTTTTAATCTATCCTGGAAAAAGCCGCGTAAGTCAAAGCTAGTTGTTAAAAAATACTGTAATAATTGAGTTCACTTTGTTCCCATACAATGTATTGTATATTATATACGAACTAAAATTATGTATCATTCAAAATAACAATATATCACGACGAGACTGTTATTTGAAATATTGCCGACAGTTTATTGAAAATAAGTTAAAGCCAAGTTTATTATTGAATGTTCGTGCACAATTTACGCTCCCTTTCTGACATTTTTGTTCGAATAAATTCCCAAGAAACTTTTTTCTTTATCTTGTCTCTAGTCTAGAGTTGGAAATATATTATTATTCTTTGAAGGCAGCACGTCTTTTTCATACGAACAGAGTCAAACACAAAAGTGTAGGAAAGTTTTATCATTGAGAAGTTAAGCTCACAATGGTGCCGGGTTTTTCATATTATTTTATTGACGAAATCAGACGTGTGCGTTGTAATAAAAAATATTTTTCTACATTCCTGAATATAAACTTTAAAGGCATCAAAATTTTCATAATCACTGATACAAATATCTATTCATAAATCTTATAATATGGCCAACGTTGTAATATGAATAAAACTTAATGTGTTTTCATATACTACGTGTACTTTAACACCGCGTTCAAAAACGTATTTACTTTAAATTTATTCAAATTAAAAATATATTTGCATTCAAGATAGTCTCATTTTTTTGGTTTAGTGAATAGATAATAGTCAATTTTCTTAAAAATTTAAATGTTAAACGACGTGTAAAGTTCAAACTATAAAACGAAAGTGGTAACATAGTTTTTTTTATAGTATCATAATAGCATTCGTGAACTTTTTCGAGCACAATTTCATACGTGTTCTACGTATGAAATTCTATCGTATTCTACATTTCTAGATATAGAAAAATTAACATCATAATATAATATGATGTTAATAGCCGATACATAATATATTATTTAGTATGTGCACTAATGCAATTATGATTTAATAAGATGTTTGTTCTTCCGACCGGTCTGTATATTATTTACCAAAATATTCATAAGAAATATGATATTTTCTAAAATTTTGGTGTGGTTATGTGACCTGTACGAAATGATTAACAGGTGAAAAAAATTCACAGGTTCTGGATATTAAAATATGCTCGATAATTGTAATTATTACTCTGATAAACTTATAAACTATAAACCGGGAAAAGTATATTAATATTTTTTATTGAAAGCAATACAAGGTCATTTTAGAATGACGGTAAATTGATGAAGGAAGCTTAGTTAACTTTATGGCATCAATGATTATGTCTCCCCGGTCAGGTTAGTTGGTAGCGTGCGCGTCTAGCAATCTGGGGAATGCGGGTTCAATTCCTGTCAGATTTAATAAAGATTAGATTTCCATTGGGTTAAACAATTATTTGACAAATAATTCTCGTCAAAAATGATCTGTCAAGTTTTCTTCATATTACAGAAATTAATATACACCACTCTCGGAGTGGATATTTTCATACTGTGTAGATCCATATGCTCCACTTTAGGAGCGATTTCGTTTATAAAAAAACAATAATTAAAAGATTAGGAGTAGTTATAAATTGAACAATAATAAAAATACAATCTCAATAACATTTTTAAAGAATGTATAATTTTTTTTCAATGTTTATTTAGCGCGATATGCGTCATCATTTGTTAATATATGACCATTAATTACGTAGCTGTCAAAATTAAAAAAAAAAAAATCTTATTTCTTTCTTTCGAACGAGAAGGTTTTTTCTTGACGAGGCTAAATATTAACAGGGTATGATTGGTTAGAATAAAAATAACGCATAGTGTACGCCAACCAAGGTCTTGGGAAGCTGCTCCTAGGATACTTCTGACACTTATAAAGAGCGCCTCACGTTCGTTACAACACGGTATACGCCCACATAATGGGTGTGGAGACGTGGCAGGTGGTAGAGGCGAAAGCGAAAGGTATATATATATATATATGAGTTAAAGATGTGTATCGATGAAATTGAACTAAAATAATGTAAGGGAAAAATATAGATATTTAAAAAAGTTTTTTTTTTAAATAAGTCTGAATAGTAAAAATACTATGAAATAAAATTATTTTTCAAGAATAACTTCTATTTAAATACAAAAAGTCCTTAATTTTCTTAATCTAAAAATCTGGTATTGTAATCTTTGTTTATCTCTTTATTATAAGCGACAGTGGGGAAGAAAAGTGTGATAGACTTTTTAATTTCCTGTGTCACAAAACATTACAACGGAAGTTCCATTACATTTTCTTCTTTGCTGTGTTCTTCATTATGACGAAGAGGAATATTATCTTATTTCTTAAGAAAGTAATGAAGCATATTGTTGAATTATTTTATTGTTAAAATAATAAAATGAATGTTAAAATTTTGTTTGTACATACTGAATATTACGTTGCGATGGTATAATAACTGCTTTTTAGTACTCGGGAATTTTATACACTTCGTAAACTGTGAAATATACATTTTTTAAATATATCTAGTGAGAAATTACGTGTTTGGTGTAGTAAAAGTTTTATTGATTACCACCATTTTTGTAGAATAAGTTATTATTATCAATTGATTGTGGCGAGTGTTATAATCATTTACATTTACATTTACAATCATTTTTGTTTTAAAATATTAATCAAAGATTTATATTAAGGTCAGTTTTCAAACCTTTATCAATATATATCGACACATTTCTATTCAAATTCACAATTCACGAAAAAAAAAAAAAAGAATTTACTTTAGTTTAAAACTTATTTCAAAAAAGTAGGACCAGTCTTTAGAACTAATTGTATTAAATCATCGTAATTGACAAAACTAATTATCTTGTTATTAGTTAATATTTTAGACTGATGGCGCTTGATGGAAATTTATTTTTAAATTCTAAATTATATAAAACTGGTAAACTTCAATATGTGATTGTTTCATATCATATGTTTTGTTATTGTTTAAATTTAAAATAAACGAATTATAGCAATTAAATTTTAACTTTTATTGATTTAAAATTAATACTTTAAAAGCCTCTATTACAAATATCGCCTAAAAATAAGGAATATCAAAGTGTATTATTAATAAACTTTTTTGATCAGTATAATTATTAGTATGAATGAGATTATTTGGAAAGACTTAGAAGTCTGTTTCTGTATTGAATATCGGTTTATGATTTACAAAATCATATTATATTATTCGTTCCAATAGAAAAGTGTTCGTAAAGCTATTTTATAGAGCGTATAAAGAAAGCTTTTAAAGCTCTCAAAAGACTTCTCGGGTAATAATCGCGGCGGTCTAAGCCAAGACAATACTTTGCCTAACTCCATAATGTGCATTTATGATCTTGCTAACTTACTTTCACATTTTCCAGCCTTTATCGTGGATATTTACCCAAAAAGCCTGATAAAAGTTTTATTGAATAATTGAATTAGCTTAAGTTAGAACAAGGCTTTTATCATAATACTAGATCATAATAGATATTAACAATAAAATATAATTTTATTTTTACATAAATATTTCTATCAATCTTCTAATCTAATTGAATAAAAGAGAATTTAATTGTTATCAATCAAAAGCATTATGATTTTAAAAATTGATACAGAATCTAAAAGAACGATCAGCTACATTGCTTTAGTATTTCAAGTGGATTTCATTATTTTTTTTTTTGCATAATATATGTAAAAAATATTATATCTAAATTGTGACCCAGAATCAAATGATCTTCATAAAATTCATTTTTAAAGTGTTGTACGTTTTCATTCTTAACATCCATATTTCATATTCTTTCTCTTTCATTACTTTCTCAAATTGTATTGAATAATATATCTTATGATATTACTCATCCCAAAATATCCTCAACCGACTAAAAAAAAAAAAAAACAACACATCAAATAAATTCCATGCATTCGATTATTTGTTTATCTGCTTGTATTTAAGATGAGTCTATTTTTATACTTATTTGATTTGTATGGCGTATAATTATAAGAATAGTAAATTATATTTAAAATGGTTTATAACAAAATTATTGAACAATATAACTGGTCAAATATTGAGCATATCGTCGCCAATTTTGCAGAAACACAACTTGATTTTTTGGTTGAAGTCACGTAGTGAACTATTTTTTTTATATTTTGTAACCTCTTGTTTCATTGGCACATTTTGATACTAACAAATAATTTATACACTTTTATCAACAAATGTGTGAATACAAAATTGTTATAATGATACGAAAGATTGTAGTGACCAAAAAATCAAGTTACGTATTCCTGCAATATTGGCGAAGAAATACAAAAACACAATAACCATACTGTATAAAAATAAGTCTATTATTTAACAGTAGTCAGGAGTATGGCAAATCCCCTGGTATTTATAAAAAAAGGATTTAAAGTAACAATTTATATTGTGTTTACTATCAATAAATATTCCTAGTTTCTTGGGATTAATTACTAACGCTGTAAACAGAGTAGAAACCACACGGATGTTAAGCATTTGATATATCATTCTTAACTTGCGAAGTATTTTTTACGGCCAAAAAATAACTCTCTTAGATTATCGACAGTAGTTCCGAATTCCTGCGTGTAATTCTGGCGTGAGACTGTAGTATGTAAAAAGAGATAACCCAGTACGGTTTTGCGCGTTTCACAAGGATGTATGTCTCGAGGGAGGTATGAAATTCTTTTTACGGGCAGCCCTAGAGCCTTCTTTCCCACGAAGGATCAAGTCATAAAGGTCTCTCGACGGCTAATTGTTATTTATCGCGACCAATTTTTTCGTTGCCGTTTTGAACGAGCCGCGTCACTTTTTTGGCGACCTCGTGTGTCGTTTGCCTTAGTTAATGATAGTCTTTCCGAAAGATATGTCGCCTGTCGTATGGGTTATGTCCTTTTGAGAGTAGTCGTAAAAGCATTATGACCTTTGGTGTTAATAATGGTGACATTAAACTTACTTTTATGCCGGTTATAATATTTAAATGTATAATATATTATTTGTTTAAAACAACCATTGATTTAAAGGACTATAAAACGATAGTATATAAAATAAGCAATTTTATCTTGTAGCAATATTATTAATAGATAATCTTTGGCTTGAAATTCGGATTATAAAATCGAAAAAATCATTTTTATCACTACTGAAAAAACACATTTTTTTTTACATATTCGTCTTTTATGCAGCTAAAAATCCAAAATAACTATTTTTGAGTAGGTTAGTTGATAAAATAAATTATTAGACTAGTTTATGAACGTCCTGATATTTTTTATCACTTTTAATAAAGCAAGGAGGCATTTTTTGGGGGGAGTACATCTTTCTCTCCTCTTTAATATTATACTTATACTATAACTATAACAACCAATTTCTTGATTTTATTAATTATAGTCTTATTATAATAAATAATTACATTTAATGTATCTTATAACTTTTCTACCATTTCTGCTCCAAAATTATGACATTTGAAAGTTCTAGATTTTTATGAATTAAAAAAGCCCTCTAAAGTTAAGGGACTTGCAACCAATGACTTAGGACGCGTGCTTAACAATCGGCCACTAAAGCGATAAATATGCCATTGTTGATCTAAATTACAATTTAATAAAATTATCTGATGAATTATATTTAGCTACAGAGCAAAAAAGGTCTGAAACTCTAATCAAATAAAGTATATAATTCAGACAATAGCCTAAAAAATACTTTGCGAATTTTATTGCTGATGATTACCTAACTTCTAAACTTTATCCTTGTTAAGGAAAAAACAAACATTTGTTCAAAGGGGCAAAAGTGGCACCACTTTTGTCTCTAACTTGACGAGGGTCGATACATTTTGACAAATTTGAAAAACTTACGAAAAACTCGAGAAAAAAATATATAATCAGATAATTTTTGACGTCTCCTTGTCAGTTGGTTATAATGAAAAGCTGACTTTATAGATATAGTATGCCATACATATAAATTTTAAAGTATACCTTGGAACAAAACTTTGTAATCATATCGTAAATGGTTCTCTAAGCAAATTGTTTTTGTTTATAAGTTTAAAATAAGTTTATGTTAATATACACGATTTTATACTGTTTAATATTTATTTATGTAACACTAAAAATATATTCTTAAGTACAATACAAACAATAAGTACGGTGGTCATAAAATATTATTAAGAGCTATTTTACCTTCACATCATGCGTGTATAACGGTGTATATCAAATAACATAATCATCACTCACTCAGTGTCACTACTAGACAATAAATTATAAATTTACTGTGTGTTTTTGGGGACAGTTCTTTGTAGTATTTTTTTTATGCATGAATGATTTAAAGTGTACCATTTTTTAGTTCATCTACAGTATATTTTAATATTTACTGCATTTTATATGATTTGAATATCGAAAATACATGACAAATTTTAGATTTTTAAGCCACGTTACAGCAAAGAATCAGTGTAAAAAAACGATTATTTCTTCATTGGCCCTGTATTTTAAAATCATGCAAAAGTAAACCGAGTGTGATAATATTAATATATGGTGTATAATATTTCACTGTAAACAGAAATTTAATCAAATTATATTATTGTCAGAATATCACGTAAAAAATGGTACTACATACTTACGATCAGTCGCAAAGTTTTCTAAAGCCACTCAGCTTTTAATAGCGTGACTGTTTTATAAATAGACATTGCATTATACGTCAATACTCAACACACATTCACATTTAAACAAAAGTATAATATAAAATACCAGGTATACAATCATTTATGATGCATATTTTATTTTCGTGAATAGATAACGCATGAATTTTTATAAGATGAAGATTTATGGCCACGTATTGTTTTTCTAAATGAGGCTATTTAACCAATCTTGAATGATTAAATTAAAAAGAAAACTCACCTTTTTCATTACCCTCATTTAAATTCTACTGATTAATTTTTTCAACCGCATTTGATGCTAATTTAGATGCTATTATAGTAAATATAATACTCGGCATATAAATACAGTTTGTATTATATATAATACATTTATTTTTGAGTAATGTTGCATCTAAATTATTAGCTAAAACTTATTCTTGAGCAATATATCTTGTTGAGTTCTACTTACTTAGAATTCGCGATTGTGTGGTTTCTGATTCAGGTTAACGCTCGGAGATGAAAGGGGGTTTTCCGAAAATGGAAAAGCCACAAAAAAGTAATTGGCGGGGATGGAAGATGAATACAAATGGAACCGTAAGATTATTGCTTGTTTCGGCGAATGCCCAACACATGAAATGTTCAACCTTTTCCTTACATTTCTTGACTGCGTTATTTTGGAAATTTGAAACGAAAGCAGAAATTATTTTAGAATATTCTAAAATACATGTATATTATTAATATTCGAATACATTTATTTTTTAAATATTGAAGAATAAGCACATTTTTTTCTGATTGTTTATAATGTAATGTAAAAAATATAATTATAATGTCACGAAAATATGATGTTATGGTGTAAACGGAAACAAATAAATCATCAAATATTATTTTATTGAAAATTTAATAGTTGTTCATAAACGTATATCGTCAAATGCTCTAATGCTTCTAATTTACAAGTATTTTATTCATAAGATGTTATTACAAATTAATAATACTGAAGAAATATTTTTTGAGAATTTAAAAATTAGTCTATCATTACTTTTATATTATTGGAGGATTTTTTTTATTAATTCAAAACCTCTGTTCAAATTTGAGAATCAAAATGTTACTGATCAGCCGAGAAGAGATTCTTGAAGCAAAGAGAAAAAGAAAATGATATTGAAAACATTTCAGAGGGCCTATTGTTATTTGAGATTGATGCTAACGAATGACTGCTTTGTAAGATAAGAGAACAGAATATATTTTATTTATTATAGGAATATTTGTTTTATTCTGTTACACACTTAGGAAATTCGAAAAATGTAAAAGAACCAAGGTGCAGAAATTATAACATATTTATTATGCGAAATATATTATTTTCAAAATAATATTGTTAAATTTTTATAATTTAGACTCGTTCCTATTATATTTACCTCAATTTCTTATTTGAGATGCCGACAAATGATGCTGTAAATAAATGACTGTCTCTTCAATGAACGAACGGTTAGCGTGCGCACTTTGGAGCTGGAGATTGAAGGTTATATTTCCATGAATGTTGGACTTTTTAAATTTTAAAGACATAAGACTGGATGTCTATTGATTTTTAAAATTTTCGTAAAATAATGAGTAAGTTTTCATTTTGGCGAGCTCCGTAAATACCACTTTTAAACTGGACAAATTCACTTTGTGTATCGATTGATATGATTCATTTTTGGAGTTAAGTCTATATTTATCAGTATTTAGTATTTTTACGTTTTAGGTGCGTAGCTCAAATAAAAAATAAATTGATATTGCTCAATTTATTTACTTCATAAATAAACTAAAATAATTGTGTACAACATTTTTATGTAAGCTATCTTTATGTGGCTGTGAAAAAAACTATGAAAATCGTAAATCAAACAAAGAATAGGAAGATTTTCGCGAGAAAAATAAAAGAATGGAATAATGGAAAACACGCAGTTTATGACACGTTTTTTTTTTACATTCTACGAACTTGAAAACACGTATGCTATCCGATGAAGCCAAATTATTTGTATTTTTTGATCAAATAAGCGTTCGAAATACTCATGCTAGATAAAGTGTGTGTATAATATTATTTTCGATAAAATAATATAAAAACCCACAGGTACACATAACTTCCTTACAGAAAAAAATGATTGCTTGAAAACTGACTCAAATAATTACAATTTAGCTAGCCACACTTAAGGAGAATTTTGCTGAAAAGGCTCTCAATTGTAACTCATAAACTACAATAGTTTAAATAATTAATATTTTTGAGTGATGGTGCTCGATGGAAATTGATTTTAAATTCTAAATTACTTAAAACTGGTAAACTTCCATA
>JAGVSQ010011894.1:0-11960 GCA_022683975.1 Rhyacophila evoluta | reverse complement strand
TTAAAATCAATTTCCATCAAGCACCATCAGTCGAAAATATTAATTAAATATACATAACGATGCTCGCGCAAAAGTGGAGCATACGAATCTTAATAGTTTAAAGATTATTAATCCATATTTATTTATATGTATAATGAAAATTGATTGCCAATCAGTACCACATTTTTTATTGTTAAAAATCTCACAGGTATGGAATTCAAGTCTTCAATCTTCTATGAAGTAAATTTCTTTGAACTGTTGTAATATATATCATCACATGTTATAAATGCCTGCTTTAATTAAGATAATATACAATAAGAAAGAAAATGTGAAAATATTTTAAATATTACGTTAACTTTGTTATTAAATTGTTAATAATTCTCTTTATATTATTTATTATAAAACAGTCGGAACAGTCAGGTGAACATCCTCCGAAGTTGAAATGGTGTGAGATAATCATATTTTCAAGCACTTCCGTAAACTTTTAAGTACAGTGTGTTAAACCATCTCAACTTGATTTATCTTCATATGTTCAAAGAATGTATGTTTGTTTTAGGCTTACATAATTAGGCATTGTTAATAAGCGCTAAAGAAGTAAACACATGGAAACATCTTATATAAGTTAGCTGGCTGACAGTTGACTATGCTTTTAAATACGGTACATACTTATACACGTAAATATATTATCTTATTATAAAACGGAATAAAAAATAACCAACAAACAATAAAATTACAGCTTAATAATAGTGGAGATATTTTCATTCTAATATGTACGAAATAAGGTTACAATACTTGGCTTCAAAACTTTAAATATCTTTAAATTATTAAGGCTTGTGACTTGTGTTTTGCCTTAAGGCAAATTCAGACTATCTGAATCACCCCTGTAATGCAATTTACACATTTTAAATGTCAAAAACGTTAATTATGTTCTATATAATAATACACATTATTATCCGATAATATTTCTATAAACGAACGTAAAACAATGTCGTTTTATACAAAACTACATGTTAGTATACATCGATTTTTCCAATTTTTCTAAAATACGTACACGTATAAAATATATTATAATATTCAATCAACGGTAACGTTTGGTAAGGTTTGTTGTAATGTTTCCATGTCTGCTCTGTAATTAGTGCATTTAGGTTACAATAGTGTGAAGACGTCCACTCCATAAATAAAGTACATTATATTGTCGTATTACTGGCAAAAGACGTTAAAATGAAAAAGTGAGTTTTGAAATAATCTAGTTTTAATGTTTGAGTCTTTTTGTTAAATAGATGTTACGGCAATTTCTTAAAGTATATTCATTATACCTTAAGAAATTGTCGTAAACTATATTTAGCAGAGAGACTCAAACATTAAAACGCGATAATTTCAAAACTAACTTTTTCGTGTTAACGTCTTTTGCCAGTAAAACGACGATATGGACTATTTTTTTTCAAATCTGAAATTTATTCAAAAAGATAGGAAAAAATTCAAGAGCATATAAGGAAAAATATGTACATAAATATGTAAATATGTATAAATAAATATTATCAGGAAGTCAAGTTTACTAATTAAAGAATATAAATGCAAATTTAGAACAAAATATGATACTCAAACAGTAACTTATGCATAAACCTTTTTAAAATTAACATTAAAAATGTTTGCAAAAATAAAACACCAAAAATTGTCGAGTGATTTGTAAAAAAAGAAATTAAAATTAAAATAATTTTCGGTAAACAGAATATCAGATCAAATTACAATTTTAAAAACACTTTTTATAGAAGTTTTGTCATCTTCAGAATTATATCAATTAATAAACATAAATAGATGAATTATAACATAGTATGCTTGAAAGTGCTTTTAAGATATGCACTAAAAAATTTATTGTACTTTGTTCTTTTTTTGAATTTATTCTTTCCGTTACACAAATCATAATTTTAGCTTTTATTAAGGTTGAAGTTAAATCATTATGCTTAAAATGTATCCACCGTAATTATTATATTCCATTAAAACCTCAATTATATTGTAACGTTAATAATTATTTCATAGTGTAAACGTCAATATAGTTGTAGAAAACAATTTAATAATAGGCACATATTTCTAATTTATATTTAAGTTTACAAGTCAAATATCAAATAGCTCGTTTGACTAAACTACTAACAAATTAAGACGTGTGGGCTTATGTTATTAAATAAATTGCTCAATCACGAGGGATATTATTAGATATTAGAAGAGACTAGGATTTTTAATATCGACGAGAAAATAATATTCCGTCTGAGACTACCTATTTTTTTCAACTAATACACCAGCATCTCATTTTAATTTATGTTCTTCATTATTTTCAACATTATGACAGAGTGTCATTCAAATGTCGGAAGTCAATTTTTGTATATTTCTTTTCTAAACTAAAATAAACAATTCTTTTAGTTGTGTCTCGTTTTATGTGGGTGTTTTTATTATATAATATTATATACAAAAATTTTATCTAACTGGAATCACAGTCCAAAGAAATGTTTTATTTCCGTGTAGTGATATAATTAATTATAATAGTTTAGTATGGCACATTTTGTTAGCGTAGTTAGTGACGTGTACGCCTAGCAATCCGGCAAATGCGGGTTTGATTCCTCATTTGTCAGATTTTAACAATCCAAAAATGCAGGACTGGATGCCTATTATGTTGAGCAATTGTCTGACAAATAATTCCCGAGAAAAATAATCTGACAAGACGTCTTCACATTGCGGCGAGAATATCTTAATACTGTGTAGATCCATATACTCCACTCGGGGAGCGTACATGGTTAAAAGATGATGATAGCACGAGAATTCTTATTTTTCAATTTTAACCCATTAAAGAAGGGACGTAGTATTACGTTCAGCGCTATGAATTTCTTAAGAAGCACAGACGCATATTTGCGTCCGACCGTATACCGCAAACATTGGTATTTCTTGTTAAAATATAAATCGTTGCAATAACTATCGGATACTTTTGAAGATATTTACGTAAAAATCATGATATTATCATAAATTTGAATCTACATTTAAATCATAAAATCTTACAATTAAATTACCTAACCTAACCTTTCATTATTTTAAGGAGGGAGTGGCATACAGACGATCTTTTATGAAAAGGTTCCTTTACGGGAGTGTCATTGACAGAAAGATTGTTTTAGATTTTCTTTACTTTAATTATTCTTTTAATGTTAAATCCTACACAAATTAAATATTTTTTTACATAAAACTAACTCTCCTACTTTTAATTTTATCACAGGTTCTCAAATATTAATATTATATTATTTACTATTATAAAAAATATGCATTTAATTCAATTTATTTTTCCCGCTCAAATATAACAGCATTAACCTTTTTATCTTTTGCTCTCTACAGAATTCTAATTTTATTTTCAAATTTTGGCACTTATCAAGTGGAAATATTTTTACTTGGTAATTTCAACGTAATAAAAAATCATAAACATCAAAGGTGTGATAGTATGACTACCCAGTTTGAAATTAAAAAATACCTCTCGGTTATTTTATTTAGAATTTTCTATTATACGTCGTAGTATTTAAATATTATAATATAATGTGAATAAATTCAACCAAATAATATTATCATATCAACCTTGAGAAATGTAGTAAGCCAAGCGATATTTAAAGAACAGAATAGTTAAATGCTTTATAATATATCTGCCTCTATCTGTGCCATATCCGCTTCCTGTGCGGAGCTTACGGCCACCACATGACGCCTCCCATTTTTCATATGTTTTTAAACCATCATAAAATTGAAGTGAGCCCAGTAAAAAATCCAGAAGCGTAGAAGTTTCTAGAGCCCCCTAGCATTCAATGAATGCGGGCTTGATTCCAACACTTACTGGATTTAAAAAAATCTGAAAATGCAGGACTAGATGCCCATTGAGTTCATCAATTGTTTGAGAAGCAATTGTCGTGAAAACAATATATCAAGACATGTGTCCACATTTCGGAGATACATTTACTCCATTTCCGGAGCAAATACGGCTAAAAATTAAGTAAACACTGCAATAGTATTTTTTGTGGCTCAAGTGGCTTGAGTGAGCACTTATAACAAGCATGTCCCACCATTCATCACTGACTCATATACTACAAATTAGAAATACGAAGCTTTTATCGGTGAGTTTCATAAAAGCACTAATTTGCAATTATAATCAAAAAAAAAAAATTCAGGAAACATCCATCATTTTACGTCACACAAATGCATTTCCCACGCGTTTGAATGTAATTAATCTGGTCGTATTTTTTCAGAGTTTCGGCTTAATGTGTCCTACCGCAAAACATTACGCCGTCGAATTTTATGAGGATTAATTTTAACTTTGGTAAGCGTGTCAATTGAACCATTACCAAGGGTAAATAAATTTGTTGAGGTTAATTAATTTACTAGAGTGCTTTTTAAAGTATCATGTAATGGTATCAAGGTGAACGCACTAATTAGGAAGTGGAAATTAGAACGTAATTTATTATTCCCGGCATATATTTACTTTAAATCTTTTAACCGAGTTCAAATTTAATTTAAGTCCTTTATTTTGTAACAATTAATATCGACCAAAGAAATACCTCATATACCACATGACACAAATTTTATACAAGATGAAAAAATCTCCTTAATCACCAATTAGTACAACAAATTCTACGACATTGGCCACACAAGTTCTTTTCGTCTCTTGTTCTTCTTTTTCTTTGAGGTGTACAATGTATTGCTTTGGCATGAGCGATGTATCACACCAGCAGTAGCATGATCGCTTCGAAGGCGAAAATTGCGTGTACGGTTCAGTATTCCAATGGGTTGAGCAATTGACTGACAACCATTTTTCTCAATTTTAATAAAACCAATAAATTGATAAGCTAAAAGCTCTTTGATCATGGTCGCAAATTCAACCGGCCATCTTTTATTCAAACTTAAACGCCAAATGTTTGATACTAATTCTACATTTTCAGATTACATCTTATTAATGTGTTAAATGGCACATATCGTCGTATTACTGGCAAAAGACGTTGAAGTAAAAAAGTGAGTTTTTAAATAATCTAGTTTTAGTGGTTAAGTCTCTCTTTTACATACATTTTACGACAATTTCTATCAAATAATACATTAAACCTTAAGAAATTGTCGTAAAATGTATTTAACAGAGAGACTCAACCACTAAAACTTGATTATTTCAAAACTCACTTTTTTACTTTAACGTCCTTTGCCAGTAATACGACGATATATTGTAATTTTCGAATGAAGGCCATTTTAAAAAACTAAGAGTTCGTCCATTTTCCTTTCCACAGTCGATACAATAAAGTAATTATTACTTTTAGATATCGATCACTTTTAATCATATTATTAAATAAATATAAAAAAAATATTTGCCTAAGAGACACACCTGTGAGAACTGCCCTTTAGAAACTCCAGTTAAATAGCATAAAAAAATCTCTTTGCAAATCAATTCTTGTTTATCAAATGCTGTCGTTACTGTGAGAATCCATTGTATTTCTGTGTCGTTGATATAAACATCTTGATAAATTCCAATCTTTCAATTAATGAAAGTGCCATCGCTTGAACTTATATTTGAATAACTCCTTTGAAAAGTTGTTTATATCTCTTGATAGTAATTTTGATCGTAAACAAGATAATAAGTATACACCAATACATTGATCTCAGGCATGTTGATTAATAATAATTGAATTGAATTGAATTGATTGAATTGAATGAATTGAATTGTTAGAATTTAGAAATATAACTTTATACGGAGTTTTGAAAATGTATGTTTAAAGGCAGCTACACACGTTCAAGTTACCATACATAATTATTTGTGTGTCCATTATTTTTTTTTATTTTTATTTATTAATAGTAGGTAACCCTACGTGTATTTGATACAAACTATAAGAACAGCCATCTACCGGCATAAAATGAAAAACAAATAAATCATTCATTAACATGGGATCCTTCAATTATTATTAATGCTTAATATTAATATGCTCGATTTGACCAACAAAATCCACTTTGGGTTTTGAAAGTTAATAGTTTATATTACAAAACGAAAATAAAAAATGTCGTACACATAATTTCATTATCAAAAAAATGTTGGTAATAAAATATTGATAGATAGATGGATAGAAATTAACAGCAAACTTATTCAATCGATAATTAGTAAGTGTCAAGACGTCTGCATATACTCCTCTTTCGGTGTGGATATCTTCACACTGTGTAGACCGATATGCTCCATGTTGCGAGTGAACATGGTTAAAAAAAATACTAATATTAATGAGACTCAATTCAGAATTAAATTCAGTCTTTTTTTACTTCATCACTATGAAAGAACAGTATTATAACATTGTAATTTTTTAACATATGGTCACGGTAGTTTTATGATCGCCATATGATAGTCAGTATTTTCTAATAAATAGCAGATTTTTTTACAGTTTTGAGATGGAAGGTCTTCGCAGTAAGCTAACGATATAGCTTTATCGCCATCACAAAATGATTAAAAAGTTAAATAGATTTAATCATAGTATGAATCAGATGCTGTTCATCGTTAATATTTTATTATATACCATTTATTTTATTACATTTGTCAAAACAAATACTTTTAAAATACCAAATTTATCTTTATCTTTAGAAACAAGAGTAAAAACAAAATCACAAACGAATCGTTCCAATTATTTATTTGTTTACCGCGCATTTTTGACATAAACACATTTAGTTCCGATTCTCTCTGCCATGTTCCGTTGTTAAGTAAGTATACATTGAAAGATTATTTTGGAACTTACTTCTCGTTTGTATCTGCTCCTTGTGTAAATGTAATTAATGTTTGCGATTGAAGGATCTGCTGATTATTTTTCAATGCTTTACCAATATACTCACATTTTGTAGCAATGCTACAATAATAATTTACAGCCTGTCAATATTTTCCTCTTATTGTACGGCTTAATGTTTTATAGACAGCGTATATATCGTCTATACAAAGGAAAAATAACGTAATCTGTACAGGTTTTTTTTATGAGAGGCATAAAAAAGTGTATTTAATGATTTTGACCCAAAATCTAAATTTTAAGCAGACACATCATTGAAGTGCATAAAGACTAATTTATTTAAGAAAAAATAATGTAGTGTAACTCCGTTTTCCTGTTCGTAGCATTGACAAACAACCTTTTTCTCATACTTAAAAGCTAAATTTAGATCATTGTTTATTGTGCATTTACAACTTCCTTTTCATAGAATATGTATTGGGTTGGTTAAATTGTCTCCCCGTTAGCGTAGTTAATAGCGTGCACGCCTTACGATCCGGGGAATGTGGGTTCGAATCCCCATCTGTCGGATTTTAAAAAAACCGGAAAACGCAGGACTGGATGCCCATTGGGTTGAGTAATTGTCTGACAAACAATTTTCGTGAAAAATAATCATTTGTCAAGACATGTTCACATTGCGGAAATCTGTATACTCCTCTTTCGGAGTGGATATCTTCACTTTGTGTAGATCCGTGTGCTCCATGTTGGGAGTGAACATAGTATATATTTTTACAATGTGATTATCGAAAAAAACTGTTTACTGAACTAAAAACTAAAACCAAAGGTTACGTCACTTTTTGCACATATGATTATTCTTCTACTTTTAGTAGTATATTGAAATTATACAATATGATACATAGCATGTTTGTCAATACTCTGTTAAAAGAAAATTGATTATACTATCAATACTATCAACTAAATGTATTAAAAAATAGTTACACATATTAAATTATGACGACGTAAATGATTTCCCGTGATGTTGAAAGTATAATATCCCATAAAAAGTAGAAGCGGCATTTAATATTATTAAAAAAAGGAATGTAATCTCTGTGACACTCAAAGGTTGGGCATATTAAAAAGTTTATTTAAATTTAAGTTTTAAACTGCCTCTTTCAATGGAAGTTTTGTTACAGTCTCCACATATTGCTTCATGTATGCAAGTTTTGATTTTTTAAGCAAATGGGAACTTAAGATTTAAGCGTAAATGTAAATTATGAACTTCTTTTTTTGTTAAAATGTATCCACTGTTCAACCGAAATAAACTTTTTATTAGGTTTCAGCTGGCTTAATTTCAAAAAAAGAATAAAGTATCTTTTTTTTATATTATACATGTCAATACAGTGCTTTAATATACACTTACCTCAACGTAATTCATTTATTTATAACCACACTAACGCTAACGTTTCTTAGTGGCTGAAGAATTCATTTTTTTATTAGTGACTGAGATGTAAAGTGTGTACTTCGGTACCCGAGGCTGTGAGTTTAAATACCACCACGGCTAAGGCCTTTTTAAGTGGAAATTCCAGGATTTATTCCTGGACAAAAAAATTCTGAACCCGTAGGAAACCAAATCATTTAATGAAAATATTTCAAGATAAACTTTAACATTATAGAAATCTATTTACTCTATCTCTGAAGTGGACCTCTTCTCAGTATAAAGGTCCGTATGCTCTCCTTTTGTAACGAATATGGGATGGTAATTACTTTTTGTTTTTTGTAAGGATAATTTGTATTTTATATTCAAACTTTATAGTTAAGTAGCTCTAGTGTGCTATCAGAAATACATGCACAACATCATAATAAATATTATATTCTGCCAACATTTTTCATGTTAATAATCTAATTAAAAGTTTAATTAAAATGATTACATCGGTAATCAGATACGGCGGGTCAAAGATTCATGTTGTATGGCTTCATATGTATCGGAGGGTAAGTCAATAGCAGTGAGTTAATTGACTGACCGGAAATTATCTTTAGTATGAAACCGGACCAAAGACGAACAAAAAGAACCGAGTTTTATTTTTGCACGGTTAATATCCGGTGCAGTGACGTGTTATTGAACGGCCGGATGTAGCACGACCGCCATGCATGTACAAATGGATCGTGTGAAATGGTTTCAGCAACATCGCATCTATTTTAATTATTTCATAAATACTGTAATTTATTTGCAATTTTAATTAGTTTAAATAAAATAATGATCTTCATTACCTTTACCCTATATAGATTCAAAATCATTTTGTAAAAAGCATTTATTTAGCTTTATCCGTTAGTTAGTTACATTTTTTTTTATCTCAAAATATTTAATTCTAAAATTATTTATTGCAATTTAATAAATCAGTAATATCCATCATTATAAACTCTCACTTGAACGATGACCTCTTAACGCGTTCCTCGCCACAGACGAGTTAACTCGCCAAACTTTGCACGTCCCGTCAAGCCACAGACAAGTTAACTCGCCAATTCTTTTCAACGTCATAAGAATCGATCAGAAATGTATTTCGACTTTCATTTTATACAACCTTATTTTTTAATCTATTGACGAGTTGATAAGATGTTTTTGAGATGTCAACTATCGATCTATTTAACGAAAACAGCAATTTTAGTAAGCGTCGCATTTGACGTATGTTAAATGTCACCATTTCAGTGGATCTCTTGAATCGGTTTTATACCGAATCACCGGAAAGTGCGTGTGATTTTATTTCAATGGTTTCAATGGTCAACGACTATTCTCAGTGATTTTTTTATATAAAAAACAGCTGGCCTACAAATATCCACCTAGTAAAACTTGGCTGGCATGGAAAAGGTTAAGGGCGGTTACAATACATTTACTAAGAAAGAACTACATGAGTATTAACTCGCTGCCGAAAATCCCTGCGATATTAGTTAGGTTAGGTTAGGTTTCTGATAAGTTAGGATTTTTAAAGTTTCGTTAGGTTGTCTTAGGTATAATAATTCCATTAAACGGGTTCTAGTGTTTTGGCGCACGGATTGGGGAATTATTCCGAAGAATTATTCACAGGGGTTAATGTCCGGGGAGTTTTTGTCTTGGATGTAATTTATTGTCCTAGAACCCTTTAGCACCTTTGTCTTTACTTAGCGCTTTCTCCCGCATTTAAAATAGGAGAGGCTTTTCTATGTTTCGTGATATTTTTTCATAAAATGAGGCACTCGGAAAATATTAAAATATACTACAGTGTCTTTTACATAACTTTACATTATTAAAACAAAAATATGTTTCATTACGTTAGTCTCTAACAAACGCCTCTAACTGTTTTAGATCTCACTTTTATTACCTAGATAAGGGTTCTCCAAACTTTTCAGTCTAAGGGCCACACTGACTTCTCCACTAAGTCTCAAGGGCCAAGACCTAGCTAGTTACCAACATACAGTTTTACTTCCTTCGAAGTCTTGGGTTTTCTTGTTTTTTTTAGCTCTCATGCCACCAAAATTTGTATCTTCTTCCGAAATTCATTATTTCTTTTTTTAGGTCTTTTTTATTTTCTTTTCGCGCTTAACTAGATTTTACATTTCACAATGTAATCAAAATAAACTATCACGGGCAAGATACCGGGTACGGCCAGGGGACGAATTGGTGATGCCCAAGACCCGATGTTGGCTCGTGGGCCGTAGTTTGGAGTCCCTTGATCTAAATTACCGATTAATGAAACATTGAAATTATTTGATATGCCACAAACTTGTTCTGGACTCCAATAGCTCAATTGAAAACGTGTGTTTTATGTTAAAATTATGCAAGGTTGTGATATTAATTATTATAATTAAATATGTAAATCAATATTTTATAAATCGAAAGTCAAATAGAAACAGAGAAGTGACATTCCAAGACAAATATCATTTAAACGCTGAGCCTTTGTTTCTAGCCGCTCAGGATACTCCCTCTCTTCCCCTGTGACTCCTATGACGGGATGGCATCATTCAAATGAATTTACGTTATTTAATACTCACATGTATATGGCAGTCTTAAATATAATACAAAAGAATTATTTTATTAACTTTTACGAATATTGCAATTTCTAATGACATCAGTGAAATACAATACAAGGGGTGTTTATAAGAAAAACATAATCTACGAAAGCCTTGCAATGAGATTGTTTATAAAAATAAAATTAAATATTAATACTCACTATTAATTGAAATGACAATAAATACTTCTAACGATATACAAACTAATAGTCATATTCATATTTTTGTTTTTTCTACTTTAAATGACAAAATGTATCCCTTATAAGTACCAAATCGACCCACCTTGAGATTTATTCGATCTCACTTGTAAATATTTCTTATGAAATTTAAAACGTAAACGTAAACGAACTGACCTATAATTTACATTGGCATATTTATCCCGCTTGCTAACAACACGATTTTGATTTTCGTTGAGGTTGATACTGTTGTTGATATTTCACGGGTATCAAAGAGGCTTAGTTTCCAATTCCATCTTAAATATGCCCCGAAGCTTTATCAGTGTTATATTTACTATCAAAGTATTAAGTTTCAAAAATCTTTTGATGAATTTCACAATTTTCTTAGCTTCGGTTAAGTATTCTGATACTTCCGAAAATAATATTATTTAACTAAGCGTTTTTTTAACACTTTTAAAATTATAACATTAAGACCATACAAAATGCCAAGAAAAAATTAATATTTTTTTTAACTAATGCGTGGTCTAATCAAAAACTTTGCCACTCTGACAAATAATATTGGTCAGTGTGTCCCTAATAACTAACTACCTGAGAAATCGTAGAAGTGTTAAACTAACCTGTCAGTAGTCTTGTCCATACGGATAATGGCTATATTTAAACAATTTGTCTCTATTATTGGTATTTTCCACCTGAAGTTGAATTTAAATGAATGCTATTCAATAAAATTTCTCGAAGAACTTTCTTGGAAGAGATTCTTTCTTATTTTTTTTAATTTTCGCTTGCTTTACATTTGTTTACCGTTATTTAAAAAAAAAATACTTTATTTCCAAAAGGTTTTTCAAAATATCAAATGATTTTATATTCTAAATAAATTCTGTGTTATTCCATTTTTTAAAGTATCATATTACGTACATTAAACATTATGTAATTAATTAATGATTATTATTGAATATTTTGTGACTCTCATAGTATTAAATAACTTCATGAATTATTAATATTTTCGACTGATGGTGCTTGATGGAAATTGATTTTAAAT